>VZUI01012582.1:0-18631 GCA_013401135.1 Cettia cetti | reverse complement strand
CCCGCCGGCACGACCGCGCCGGGGGCCCGCCGCGGCGGCCCGGAGGGTCCCCTGCGAGGGCGGCGTAGGGCCGGGCGGGCGGGGAAGCCCCGCGCCGGCGAGTCTCGGGAAGTTCGGGCGGAGGAGCGAGCGCCCCGGCGGGACCGCGGCGCTCCGGTGTGCGGAGTGTGCGCTGGGGCTCGCTTGTTCCCAAAGGGGAAAAAAAATTGCACTGGACGGAGAGGCGAAGGTTGAATTAAAAGTCGCTGCCTGGGAACTCTGGTCTTGCTTGGTCCAGAGTCATAATTGCGGTGTAATTTCATAATTGTTTTATAAACTCACACCGTTGTCGAAATCCGGTATGATTTCATGAAGTTTTGTCTCATGCTACTTGTCAGTGACCTGCGGGTGACTGGCGTGTTTTGTTATGGGTACAGGCTCAACAGCTTCACCCTGGTTACATCCTAAAGTTTGAGAAAATAAGGTATTGATACTTTTTAGACTATTCTGCTCTAGAGAAGGGTATGGGGAATAAAGAAACGTATCTTTATCACCATTTGCAAAACCCCAAAACAAACATGAACCCAGTTACCAGTTCCAAACTTTTTTCTCATGATTGTGGTCTCTTCTGATGTTTGTACTATGTGATGTAAAAAACATTCACTGTTGCGTTGAAGAAATTGATGGTCAGAGAACTGTAGGGCTATAAATATTATTTAATTCTTCTGAACCATTAATATAAAGACTAAATCCTTTTTCAGAATGTTATGCTGACTTCTTCAGAGAAGACTTTGATGTGAAAGCTTACACTTCCCAATCCATCCATCAGGCTGTGATAGCTGAGCAACTGGCTAAACTTGCTCAAGGTATTAGTCAGTTGGATAAAGAGCTGCATTTACAAGTAAGTTTAAAGCATACCTGTTATTCTGGGGTGATTGATATAAACTAGTCAAAAACTTAGTAATCATATGAGCTTGTAGCTTGTGAAATTGCTCAGTGTCCTCTGCAGGCAGTTACTAAAGGTACAGCTTACAGCTAAACTAGTTTTGAGTTTAACAACTGAGTTAAGCCCACACTCAGTACTCCTGCCAGACAGCCATATACTGTTTCAGTTTTTGTAGTCTTATCACTGTATGCTGTTTTACCCTTTCTTGTAAGAAGGAAGACTTTTTCCAAATGATTGTGTCAACTATCATAAACACTTGAGACCATGTTTCAGCATGGCATTGTGAGAAGATGGGGAGAACTTGCACCCTTACATCGCGTGCTGAAGAGTAGCGTAAGCCCCAAGACTTACCTTTAGCTACACAGATGTAACCTATGTTAATGTGCCCCTAAACCTTCAGAACGGCTTTTGAGTTTAGATAGAAGACTTCTTCTATGCAGAAATCATAAATCCACAGTAGACATTGCAATGTGAACACTTCCTAAATTTGTGTGTAATTGCAAAATGTGCTTCCTCCCTCCCCCTGCCCCCGTTGTTACGTTCTTTGGGAACTAGTTTATAAATGTCATAAATAGAAAAAGAAAGAATATATGTTATTATGGTGTGATTAATAAGTTCACATTTGCAATTATTAAATATGAAGTTGTGTTGAAATGTGATTGCTCTGCTGGCTTTAATTAATGTGCAGCTTTGCTGGACATCTTAATTACTGACCCTCTTTTCTTCTCACTCTGAACTTGCTGCTTTTGTGAATTAAAACACCTTGTGTTCTTAAAACCCTTTCTCCTGTAAGATGTACCTGTTTTTTTCCTGAATCTGGCTAATGCAGGGATGCTGATACTTAAATGCCTAATGTAAGAATGATGGTGATATATTTAATATTTCTTTTAGGCTCATGTAATTTTAGGTGCATGCCCATTTTTCTCTTTTGATTGCTATATTTGATTTTTTAAGGTTGTTGCAAGACATGAAGATCTGTTGGCTCAAGCAACTGGAATTGAATCCCTGGAAGGTAAATATTGTTATATTATGCTAGCTATCCTTACAGTGGAGGAAGCACTTTTAGGATCTGTGCAGGGAACATCATTCACTGCCAACTTTGGCCCCCTGTGTTAAAGCTCCAGGTCTGATTTCTGAGGAGTAACACGTAGCACCTCTTTTTTTTTTTTTTTTTTTTTTTTTTTTTTTTTTTTTTTTTTTTTTTTTTTTTTTTTTGTCAGTAGATGGAGCTCCAAGGAGAGGATTTGGCTGATACTTCTCTGAAGTAGCTGATTCATAGGAAAATGTATTTTGATAATGTTCTGAGCAACTTTAGTAATAAAGCTTTTTTTGACCTTTTAATATATTTTTCTAAATAAGACTAATTTTGTTGCAGCATTGGTGGGTATCTGTTGCCATAAGCACCAATTTTCTGTTGCATATGCATGTGTTTCATAGTTTGCATATCTTAACCAAAGAGGCTATAACACATAATCTAAACTGTGTTAAAGTATTTTTTAATAGCAAAGGGCTACTAAGTTAAACACATACCTTTGTTTTTTCCACTGTTTGGGACATGGATTTTAACATAAACTGCTGATTTTCTAAGGCCTTGCTTAGGAACCGTTGACTCTATATAGAAAATGGTTGCAATATATTGTTCTTGTGCCACGAGCTCATTAAGCCTGCCATTCTGCTCTTTGTCACTTTGCTGAGAATATCATGTGGTTTGGTATTGTGGTGGTTTTTTTGTGCTGACATTTACGTCTGTAACATGCTAGAAACTCTATAGCATGTCCTCTTTTCCCTTTTGTAACTTGGTAAGTAATTTATCTTTGTTCATTTTTCTGTTTTTAGGTTTTGGCATAACCAGAGTTTCTGGTTACTGGTAGTTATATCCTTAGCCTTTGGAGCTGCTTGGTTACGCTCTTTTGTGTCAGTAATTGCATATAGTTGTAAAATTAAAGAAATACATATTTAATCTAGTAATGGTAGCTCCTGAATAACTTTTTAAACTCTTGGAGAATCAATGATAAAATACTGAAATTCTCCAAATAAGAAGTAGACAGGAATGTGTAGTCAATCTTGTGACTGATAAATACCTCCCAGTAACAATCTTCAACAGTTTGTGCTCAGTGGAATTCTTTTTTCTGAAATGATGGTTGTTTCTGAAGGGTTTCCTTCCTAAAATTGCTCTGAGGAAAGAATGATGTACTTCAAAACAATTACTCAGTTAGGAAACATTTCTACAAGGCAGGTGTGGTAAATAATGCATGTTTAACAACTAATATGGCAAAGTAAAATTCAATTCACCTTAAATTTGTTGAAAATTTTCCATTTACTTAGGGTTATGCTCTTAGAGGAAACAGAGTCAAGATTCGTAAGAAAAAGAAAAGATAAATGCCAACAGATTTTTTAATTGTGATGTTAGAAATGCATAGCTCCTGGTATATTTATCAAGTAAGTTAGCAAGTGAAGATTATGGAGCTAATTCACAGCATGCAAAGTCATTTGGATGTGTGGAAGTGAATCTCGTTAAACATTTTAAATTTGTACATCCAGCTCGTAGAATCTTTTTTAGGCCTGTGCACTTTTTTTGATGCTACACGGCTCTGGTCTCTATTTTCTGTCTGTAGGGATCTTGAGCTACCTGTTATTTTAAAATAGGCTAAATTGTATCATCATGTGTCTTCCACAACAAGTGGAGAGGGGAGAGTGCCTTTTCACCCATCCTGACTCTGTCCTCTGAGAAGAGGGCTGTTGTATGCTTAATAGCAATATTATAGCCATAGGTGCAGCAATGTTTTGCCACTGGCCCTCCCCCATTATTGCAAGATAGGTTAGACAATGCAGCCTACTTTGCCAGCTTTTCACTGTATCTCATATCTTCATCCTCCTGGTCTGTTGCATGCCATACCATGTATAAATAACAGTAAACACACGAGACTGTCACTAAGCTAATAGTTCTGAAATATGGAGAAGATAGGAATTTACATATCTATATATAATGAGTGAGGTAGAGTCACAGTACAGGACAACCTGAATATAACTGTTAACGGTAGTTTTGTTTGTCTTCCATCTTACTGTATCATGCTGCAGTTTTATCTAATTTAATGATGGCATGCTTGTAAACAGGGCTTTGCAAAAATGTAGTATGTTAGAATGCTAACAGTAACTGGAACAAAAATAATTTCGTAGGCCTGGGTTTGTCTAACTTAATTAAATTCTCAGCAGGCTGATTCTGTATTACACAAATGACTCCTGTCCCCTACTACTTTGTTTGCAATTTACCAAGAAAAGAACAGGCATGCTTGTTGGCTTTCCTTGTGCCGCGTTGCCCAACTAATGTGGAACAAACATGATTAGGGTGGTTTGCTCTGCTTGTAATCTAAATTAGATGACCTTACAATGACATTGATACCTTACTTTTTGCTAAAGATGCTTATGCCCAGGAAGAAAACCTTGAAATAGCATTGTTTATCTTCTCAGTCCTCTTTGTCCTAGTCACTATGTTAAATAGGTTGTGTCATTTTTATAAATCATGTTCAGGTGTTTATACTAGGTTATATAATTTGAACTGCAGTCCTGATCAACATTGTCTTAGAAGGTAACATCCTATAACTATTATTTGAAACTTCACAAATGATGGATTTTGAAGTTATATTTATTCTGTGGGTGTATGTTCTCTACCAATACATTTTCCATAACATTCACTAAGTCACCTGCTCGGTTTATTTCCCAATATGCTTACTAATTTTGGTCTCTCTGATGCTCTTTTATAAAGGTGGAAACTGCTTTTGGTTTATGCCAAAGTAGTTTACAGTAGTTACTATGATTTGAAGAAAAGCTCTTTCTATAGTTCCATGCTCCATGTAAAAAATCTGCTTTATTTTGCAGGTGTTCTCCAAATGATGCAAACTAGAATTGGTGCTCTACAAAGCACTGTTGATAGGTATGACATTCATTATGCAATTAGAAAGTATAAATTCTTATGGTTTATAATGCTATTTATTAACACTGCTATAAATAATTTTCTCCTCTTATTTTTAGAATTAGAGTCAAAATTGTTGACCCCTACAACAAAATAGTGTCTCGCACAGCTCAGCTAGCAAAACTACAAGTAAGTTGCATTAAAAAATATATTTTAAAAAAATCCTTTTTGAACATGTATTATTTCACAATTGTCAGACATGAGTACAGTTCTTCTACTCCAGTAACCTGGAGTTCCTTGTCAATATTTTCCTGAAAATCAGCATTTGTGTCTCTTCAAGAGCTACTGAGAAATGCTTAGTAGGAAAATAGGAAATTGAAAGTAGGAAATTGACCTTTGCACTAGCTAATTGAGTTTTTGTAGAGATGGAGGGAAGAGGGAAGGGTTATCTGAGTATAGATTAAGTTCTCGTAACTGTTAGTGTTATTTTGGTATTTAATGTTATGGTGCTCTTGTGTAGAAGATGCTTTTCACCCCTAAGTTAATGCAGGCTTTGCTGCAGTTTAGTGAAGAGTTTGGGAATTAATTCTTTCAAATTTCTTCAAAAGTCAAGATGCAACTTAAGGAGCTATTTGTGATTGTGGAATTTTGTAAGCCCAGGTGCATAGTTGCCCTGTCTTTTAAATATAAATGGAGTCTACAGAAAAATGTAGATGTCTGTTAGAGGATAGCAGTGGGAGAGAGCTTATCACAATGATGATGAGATTATGGTTTGAAATGCAACACAGCTCCAGCCCCACGAGTGTTTAATGAGTTATTGTTTGAACTGTTTGTCTTTGCAAGTATTTTGAGCTGTGGATATACACTCAAGTAGATTGCAATCTGCATGTGACTGCTGTTGTAGAGTAGATGAGGCTGCAGACTCATGCAGTTTCTAGTCTGGGGACTGGCGGAGCAGCTGCACTGTCTCTTGGCTGAAATTCTGTTTTCGACATTACTTTCAGTAGCAGTGAAGTTCAGCAGGAAGCTCTTAACACTCTGTGCAGCCAGTTTGGCCAGATGCTTCTCCTGTTGTTTGCAGCTCCAGCTGTTAATGTTTTTGCCACTGGCCAAAAGTCCCATGACTTCCACGTGGCAGGTTAGGTGCAGATTTTTTTGTTGTTCTCTGATGTGTGTTGTGCGTGTAGAAAAAGTTGTGGGAAAGTGGGGCTAAAGATGAAGATCATGTCTACCTTGCACTTACAGAAAGTCAGACTGGAGAAAGATGTCTGAGAAGAATGAGTCCCTGAATTTAGGAAATGTTTCTTGGGTGCTTCCTCTTGGCTATTACATGGTTACATGGGTTTTCCTGAGGTGTGAAAGCCATATCCAACCAGGGGCAACATTATTCAAGCTGTGCCAGGGGATTTGTAATATCTGACTTCTTTTGCTGTAAGTCAGAAAAAAGAGATGCAGAGTAAGTGGGAGCCTGGTAGTCTTCTCTTTTAGCATCAGTGTAGAAAGAGGAATGATGATTCCAGATTCTCTGCCAGTGAGGATCAGAGTCTTACCGAAAGAGCTGCTGTCCCTTCTTTTGTTGGCAGATACTTTGTGAGTGCTTTATGTTGCACTGCGCTGCTGGGAGGAGTTGGGGGTCAGGACATCTGAATTAATAGATCAAGCTGAATTTACAGAGAGTTGAGTCAAATCTCAACTCTCCAGCCTCCTAAAAATGCACTGCTGGGGTGTCCTTTCCCTCCAGGACTCATTTGTTGAGGAAGGAAGGGCACAGCACAGCAAACAATTCACTTCCTGGTGATGGCAGGGCTTATGACATGAAATTGTTCCCAAATGCAAGGCTTGTGGTTTGGGACACTGTCAAACTGACTAATTTTATCAGCTGATCTGCAATTGGTAGAAAAAGATAGCTGGTAAAAGAGGTTGCCTTCTGTCAAAATCTGTAGGGTTGGCAGGTATATTTTGGTGGAATGCATGATGTTTCAGTGCCTCTTGTACTTGTGATGGTGTTATTTTAGTACCTCTGCATTGATTGCTGTGGGACTGCTTGCTAACTGAAGGAATATTTGACTTGCATAAAGCTAGATTTTGCCATCCTTAATTGTTTTTAATATAGTCTGGCTTTTTCATAAACCTTCTCACTGCAAGTTTGTTGTTAAACTTCACATCTAGTCCTGAATTCTAAATCTCTTTTAGAGATTTTAGCATCCTAACATGCTTGTGCGTGTTTTGTCTTGCTCTGCTCTTAGAGCTTCATGGCATCCCAAGACAGCCGCAGACTTGTAAAGCTCACTTCCTGCTTTAAATCATACTGTTCTCTTCTGACTCTTTCCATCGTCTATAACAAGCTAAGTGGGAGTGGTTAACAGCTGAAATGTGTAGACAGGGAGTTTGTCCTTCAGAGGTTTCTTTTCTGTGCAGCTCTGTTTAAGAGACCATGCAAAAACATTATTTAGTTTCGGTGACTTGGTGTATAAAAAACTTTATAATAGCAAAATATTTTAAAAAACCCCAATAATTCTGTATTTTAAAGCTATTCTTACTTTAAAATATTCACTAGTAGCAAATGTCTTTGTGATGCTACTGTAAATAAACAGTAAATGTAGTCTGAAGATTGTGTACTTTCTGCTCTTCTTTCAGACTTTATAAGCCACAAAATATATACAATTACCTTGCATATAAGAGCTACACACTGGCACATTTTCAAGTGACTCTCTCTTTATCATTAAGTCTTTTTTCAGTAATTTCTTAAAATTAATTTGAGATTAAAAGTAAGAGGCATTTCGATGTCTCAAATTACAGCAAAAATTCCTGTTATTGTTGACATGTTGCTTTAAATTTCAGGAGATAGCTAATATGTAATATGAAAAAGAATTGGGGTTTATTTTTAATTTTAAAATTACTTGGACTGACTGGGGCCACTGGCCTTTTCCAAATTAATTCTTGCTTGAGCAGTAGAATTTGTTCCTTCTTGGATGAAAGCATCTCCTCTAGAAAAGCATAATTGATCAACTCAGGGAGAAAAATGTTTCCTGAATTAATTCAGACTTTTGTTATGCAGGTAGTCAGGTTAGAGGATCTGGCATGTGTGAACAGCTCCACCATTAGATACGGTTCTCTATTTCTGTTACATGTCCTTATATATAGCATTCTTTTGCTGTGTCTGGGACTTTTTTTGAGTTGTTCAGCTCACATAAATGAAAATACTTGAGTGAAACACAATCTTTTTCAAGGGTGCAATGGAGTGGAAAGCACTACAAAATTTAGAGTGTATCTTCAGTGTCTTTGGATTTTTCCCTCCTACTAATTCCCAGGGCCAGAAATGAAAACAATTTTTTTGCTCTTGCATTTAAATGTAACTTCTCCCATCTCCTGCTCTCTTTTATAAGATTGTGTCTTGGGACAGGAATTAATAAGCAACAGTTCAACAAAAAAGAAATAATCTTTTGGTGTGTAAAGTAAAAGGTGGTTTGAAAATAACAGAAGGTGAAATTCCTGGGGAAAAACTTTAGCCAGAGGTACACAATTGGATTAGAGAGCAATTAATTTTTAAAGCAAAGTAGTAATACTATGCCCTCTTATTTGGTGAAGCATAGTACACTGTATTAAAAGCTATTTTTGATTAATCTTGCATAAATTTAGTTCACAGATATGAAAGTGATATGCAGATCAAGATTTTTCTAATTAAAGAAATGAATTAATAAAAATTAATACATTAATCTCTCAAAGCAGGATAAATCCCACTTAGTTCTCACTAAGTGTAATAGAAATCATGTGGCTAAGTTATCACAGAATGTTTAGAAAATTTGCTCTTCAGACTGTGACAGAGAGCCCAAAGCAGCAAGAGTAATTGGGCTTCCCCTGATTTGCCTCAGTGGGTTTTCTTCTAATTTTTCCTCTTTGTTCTGTCTAGATGTTTAATAAAATTAAACTATAAATATTTGTGGATTTGTCAGTTTGTGCTGGCATAGGGAAGAGACTGCCAGGTTGTACAGTCCACTGTGGATATTGGTTGAAATGATTCACTTGTGAATGTTTTCATATATGCACTTCAACATTAGTTTTCAACAAATGAACTTGAGTCTGAAAAAGAGGTTCTAAGTCCTGTTGGATACTAAATATTTTTTTAAGTAATTTTAAATTAATTTTGATATCTATAAGATTAATACTTCAGGGGACTTTGCCTTCAATACCACGGAAAATAACTCCAAACAACTGTGTCATGCTTGTTCCAAATTCCTCACTTGCCAGCCTTGTTAATCTGATTGCAAATGTTGGACTGTACCTATGACTTTACTGAAATTTGAGTTGGATTTCTGAATTCTATTTTAATTGTTACCCACTCCAGGATGTTGCTGTTCCCATAGCATGTATTTCAAAATACTAGTTGAGTGAAAAGTTATGAAACTCTTATATTTAATTCAGATGTCAGCAATGCCTGTTATTCTAATTTGGTGCTAACAAAACCACACATGGATATGGTTCCTAAAAATTTATGTATACATCCATATTCCTAATTTTTAATCAAGAATGCTGTGTATTTTAATAAACATATGAAAGAATGTGAACTATCAGTTGGGTAAATGAAGGTTACTGACCTTCTGAAAGTTTGGCTGAGAATTAGTTTTAACATATATGCCTACCATAAGAGTCAATATCTGTAATAATAATTTAGTCTTTAAGTTTTATTGCCTTCTGAAGTAAATGCTGCCATTTTGCTTCTTTTGTATGAGTATTTGATTGGCAGTGCCAACTTCTTAACTTTGCTAAAGCTTAAAGAGAAGAGGAGTATTGAGGAGAGATGCACAAGGTAAAATAAAGCTCCCTTCTAATTAGAAATAGAACGTGCTTCTGTCATGGGATTCTGAGTTTCCTTTGTTTTTTGTGTGGGTAGTAACAGAATAATCTCAGTAGCCCCATGAATGTAATTACCAGCTTCTGAAAGTCTTGGTCTGTATAACAGAGTAATATTAAAAATTTTGGAAAAAAAGGGATTTCAGTGTTTTAAAGTTCCTTGTTATTATTCACATTTCCTTTTATGGTTGAGGTGTTTTCACATTTGAATACTGGTATTATGTGATTGTAATGTACTGATAATATCCCCTAATGCCACAATTTCCCTGCAGGCTGCCTGTGACTTGCTGCGGAGGATAATACGCATCTTGTATCTCAGTAAGAGGCTTCAAGGACAACTGCAAGGAGGAAGCAGAGAGATAACAAAAGCTGCCCAGAGTCTCAATGAACTTGGTGAGTCCTTCTTAATTACTCTTAGATACATTTTTAGCTCGCGCTCACATGACTCACACTAGTGTTTGACTTAAAGAAACACCCAAAAGTTTTTACTGTGCTTCTTGCTTTCTACTTTCGGATTTAAATTGAGAAATGGCATGGACAGAACTTATTAGTCCTTTATTACTTTTCTAGATACAAGTATTTAATAATGTGAAAATTCTATGATAATAACTTGCGTTCTTTTGGACAACAATTTTTTTGTGAAGCAATTTCTTACTGCTTTATGTTTCTATAAAACACCCTCAGAGGCAGCAGATATATATTTAGCTTTTGGGAGACATTGCACTATGATAAGGCATAGTTTAAATTACAGTTTACGTCCTAAAAGAAAGACACTGGCCCTGTGATTTTTATGAAAACCATAGGTGATATGATATACAGATACCTAACCTAGTTCAGATACTGGAAGTGTTCTGCTGCAGTAGTGACTAACTTACCCTTTATTTTATTGGCTTCTAGGAAGAATAATGAGATAGTTCTCATGAAGGCTCATGTTACATTACTAGAATGTTTTCTGTGCTTGAGCTAGCTTGGGAAATTCTACACAGTGCTGCAGGATGCAGTGAGGAGCATCCCATTAGTCTTGGAGATCAGTTGGTGGTGTTGTATATGGTATCTTGCCAGCTGTTTCTCCTCTGATTTAATGGTATTCGAGTTCCAGCTTCCAAAAATAGATTGTATGAGGGCTGAACTATCAAACATTCAGAAGTATCCTGAATTTTATTTTGCATATTTGTCACTACTTCTCTTTTTATACTGTGTGATCAAAAAATTATTAGACAATGACTTGCTCTTATAAATGGCAGATGCTGTCTTGCAAACAGAAAGTTTATATATTTACTTAGTATATCAGTCTGATTGAAGCACTTAAGTGCCAATTGTATAATTGTAAGGTAGAATATTTTTTTGATTCTTTTTACTTTTTTCCATTTTGTTCAACATCTTCAAAATATATAAAATTATACTGTCTGTTAACTACCTGGATTGCAGGCGTTGTGGGATTGAGTGGTAGATCCTATTAAGCAAATTAGTACAATTTAGTGGTAAAATCAGAGATGTTTTTGTAGTTTTTAAGATTTCTTTCTTTGATAGAATATATCTTTTACTACTCTTCTTCCTCTCTACTTTTTTGTTACACCATTAAAAAAAAAAAAAAAGAACTTGCGTTATTTTGTTAAAGGGCCACAGTCTTTTGAGTTTCTTGTTTTCAAATACTTGGTCTTTTTCTGAAGCTTAGCAGAGTCTAAGTAATTATTGTCAAAGATCAAGGGAAATGTGTCCCCTTAGGCAATCCTTTTGAATTTGATCCTACAGTCTGTGGGGGTAGCCAAGGCTTGTGGTCCTTAATTTAATCCTTAGTTCTGGTTTGTGGCCAGATAAAATACCTTGTCTACTGTCATTTCTCTCTCCATCTTATTTCCTGGTATCTCTTCCTTCTCTCTTAACTCTCCATCTGCATCACTCCTTCATTTTTGGCTATCTGTCCTTTGTCACCCTCTACTGCCCACCCTGGCTGGTTTGAATTCTTCCTGCTTCCCAGCTGGTCATGCCTCCCAGCACCTGAGTGGATGGGAACACCTCCCCGAGGAGATGCTGGTGCAGGGAATTGGAGGTGTCTGTCCCTGTGTGGAGAGGCAGTGGTTGCTGGGTGTGGCGTGGCTCTGTTCCGAGGGGAGGAAAGTGCACAGGGGCTGGAGTCAGCACAGGTCGAGGTACTGCTGTGGGAGTCAGCAGGAAGGTGGCATCTGCAGGGAGCTTGGGGTATGGGATATGGCTGGGGAAGTGCTGTGCTGTGCTTCTGAGCTTGGAAAGCACTGGGATGGGTGGGAGATCTCTAGAAGAGAGGGTGGCAGTGGTGTGTGGCAGGAGAGCACTCGGGATGTGGTGGCTTGAGGCTGTGGAAGTGCTTTGCTTCAGAAAGATGGGAAATGTGATGTAGTGCTCTGTGGTGTCAGGAGCGTGGGAAGCATGGGTGCTGCAGTTTGGTTGGTGTGATATGAAAGCCTTGGGAAGCCTGGAGAAATACTGCAACATCTGATGGTAGTAAATAGGTGGTAGACATGAGTGATGTGAAAGCCTGGTATTGGATAGGGACTTCTGTGTTACAGAGGCTTGCTTTCATGTTCAAGATGAATACTGATCTGTGGTTTTAGCCTGATACTCCTGAATATCCCTTTCATCTCTCATTCAAAGAAAAAAAAAATTCCATTGTTTATTACCTTTCTGTTGTACATGTGGTGCAGAATAATTTCTGCTTTGTCAAACTCAGCCCTGTGGTAATACTGTGAAAGCTTTGCACTTGCTGTGGCAAAAGATACCTTCCATTGCTTCTAAGGTATTCTGGGTAGAATCTTGAGATAACTGTCAAGTTATTTTTTTATGTGGTGAGTGCTACACTTCATGTGTACGTTTGGGGGACACAAATGTGCTCGTTCAGGTATGTATTTAGCATATTTTCCTGTAGCTAATCTGTGTTAGTTGAATGACAACTTCTACTTAGTTGTGTATTGAAGTTTATTTTGCAGTAATGGGAAAGGCTATGGTGAATATATAAAATATTTGAGTAGAAATATAGGTAGAAATATGGGTCAGTTAGAGGAACTGCAAGAAACAGTATCTTTTATTGAGAAGCGGGTTTTTGCTGGATGCCTAAAGTTGCTAGTAGTCTGCAGATCTCCAGCTTCAGTGTATGATGTTAGGAAGATGCTTTCTCTGGAAGCATTTGGTAAAATTTGGACCAAAATCTCTACTTGGAGCCAAAGTAGATCTGAAATCCCTGTGTTGGAGTTTCACATTCTTTGAAATTAACTTCACACTTTGGCACAGTAAAAAGAAAACCTAATTTCCTATGTAGTTTTAGAGATTAAAAGTGATTTCTGTGTGCGTATGTGTCTATATATATATATATTTATATAAAATTAAACCCCAGACTTCTGCAACTCTTCTACCTTCCAGCATAATATGGGTTCTCTAGCAAAGTAGAATAAGCAATAAGCTGCTTCTCTAGTGCTAATTCTTTGTGTTATACAATCCAATTCAGCATTTGCATAGTAAAACAAGTGCCAATATTCAGATGTCACACAGTGCCTAATGCTGTGAATTATATGCCCTGACTATGCTTCTTGGTGATATTTAAATACAAATATTTTATAAAGCGAAAAAGAAGACTCTTCCTAAGCAAGATTAAACAATAGAATTTGACAAGAAAATGGTACACTATATACAGTTCCCTTTCACAGAAGAAATTCTGCAGGTATTAAAATATCAGCTGTCTTCCATGTGGGTATACAGAAATTACTGTCTTTAACAGTGGCCAGTAACTTATCAGATGGAGATGAAAAAATTCTGAGTTGTGCAGCAGCAGGCCAGTTTAAGTGTGGACAGGCTAATTCCATCTGTCAGTTACAGAGCTAGCTCTGGACAACAAAGGATTTCTCTCTTTTCCTGGTTAAATCTTATAAATGATGTCATCATTATTCATATAAATGCCTAGACTTCTTTTAATGATAATAAATTCCTCATCATATTATAATTTATATATCAGCAAGTAAATCTCTTTGCTTAAATGTTCTTCTGAGTATATTTCAACATAGGCACTTGCACCCGCCACAATTTTGCTCTTATGTAAACTCCATCTTAGTCTGTGACTGAGCTGTGCAGTCATAAAATGAAGGAGAAGGAGTCTATTAAAATACAGTTTCAGGTATCTTCAATATAGAAGTTATTCCAGGAAAACATTGCCTTCCATGTGGCTTAAGAGAGGATGGGCAAAGAGAGCTATGACCTTACTTTGAAACGAAATACTTCTGAAGAAGTAACAAAACATTGTCAGTTATTGAAGTACATCTAAAATGGGGAAAGAGCTATGTATATAGTGTGTGTATGTGTGCCTGCTGTGGTTTGACCCCAGCCAGCAGCCAAGCCCATGCAGCCTCTTGCTTACTCATCCGTGAGTGAACGTGGGGTGGGACAGAGAATTGGATGGGTAAAGTGAGAAAACCCGTGGGCTGATATAAGGACAGGTTAATGAGTAAAGCAAAAGCCAGGCATGCAAGAAGAGCAAAACAAGGAATTCATTCACCACTTCTCATGGTCAGGCAGGTGTTCAGTGATGCCCAGGAAAGCAGGGCTCCATCAGACGGGGACACAAAGACCATCACTCCAAATGTTTCTCTCCCTCTTCCCGCAGCTTTACATGCTGAGTGTGACACTGTATGGGATAGAATATCCTTTGGGTCAGTTGTGCTCAGCTGACCTGTCTGTGTCACCTCCCAACTCCTTGTGCACTCCCAGCCTCCTCACTGGCAGAGTGGGGTGAGAGGCAGAACAGGACTTGGCTGTGTTTAAGTCATGCTTAGCAATAATGATAGGATCTCTGTGCTATCAACACTATTTCCAGCACTTATCCAAAACATAGCCCCTATCAGCTACTATGAAGAAAATTATCCTTGCTAAAAACAGCAAAATCCTTTATAAGGAGGGAGCAAAGCTTACCTGGGCCAGTTTTTTAGGCTTAACATCACAATACAAGATTCAAAGGAAAATAGAAGAAATACAGCTTGTGAAGAAGTATTTCTGGGCTGGAGACGACTTAAATTAGTTAGGGAATGCATTATACTGGGTGAAATACAATCTGAAAAAAATAATTTGGCTATACCTGGAAGGCCTCTTGGTAGCTGGTATAATATGGGTGTTGGTGGCCTGGTGTTCTGAAGTATACCCCAGAACTAATGATTTCTGCACTATAGTAACAGTAAGCTTAGATGTGAAAAATTCTTGTGGAGGCTAGAAATAAATTTGACTTAGCATTTTTCTAGGGTAAACAATATGGATCATACATGATTTAAAAAAGAAAATCCCTGGATAAAGGTGATACATCTCTTAGAGTAGAATTAGAGGCAATGGAAGGAGGAAAATGCCTGCCTTAATGTGGTTTGCATTGTGGCATCTTGTCTGTTTTACTATTCAGGTTTCTCTGTTTCAGTGCACTTTTATGGTATTGCTGCTACATGTAATAATACCCTGAAGTTTCCACTGAAAGGGAAGATAGTTGTAAACACTGTGAAGTGTTTATGGTCTATGGTACTGCAGCTCATCACCCATTTTGTTTCATACACTAATACAAAATAGTGCATGATAGAGGGAGATAATATGGTCTGTGTTTTCCCCATCTTTGAAAATATTACTAATTAGAGCAATATCTTCCCAAATATTATAAGCCTAAAAAGTATTTTTTCCTTCCTCTTCTCTGTTGCTGATGAGCTTATTTCATGGAAAAGAGAGCATGTTCCTTTGTGTACATATATATAGCATGTATATGTATATACACATGTATATAATAGCATGTGTATGTATGTAGAATTTATAATATTCATAAATACAAACATGAAAATATGTATATCCTATTATAAAATACAAAAAAGAAATGTATCTCAGATGCTTTTCAGAGTAATCTCCTTGTTCTTAGTGGTTATCTTTGTGAATTCTGAGGGGAGAGATTAGATTCCAGAATGTAATGGAGAGCTTGTTTTATTGAAAATAGACCTTACTGCCAGCTATTTTAGAAAATTCAAACTAACCTAAGTTCTTTAAGCATAGGAGCTCTAGAACAAATGAACTATTTGTTGGAGTCTATATAAAAATGCTGTTAAATAGTAGGACACACAGATTTGTCAAGATTGAATCCTGTTTAACCAACCGTATTTTCTTTGTTGGCAGCATAACAGGCCTTGGAACTAGAGAGATCAATGACTGTCTTGTAGTTTGATTTAAATAGGGCTCTTGACACCATTGATTTAAATAGGGCTCTTGACACCGTGTCACACTAGCAGGATCAGCAATAGAATCCAGATGAAAATGTCATGCAGTGAATACAGAAGTTCAGAGAAAGCTGTACCCCAAAAGCCTTCATCTGTTGTTCACTTATCCAGCAATATTTTAAGCAGGTTGTTGTTAAAATGTTTTCTGTAGCAGGCTTGTATTTTCATTAATGATTTGAGTGATGTAATATGGCATATATCCTTATTAAATTTACTACAGTAATCAAGCAGAGAAGAATGGATAGTATGTTGGGAAACAGGATTAGAATGAAGAATATTCATAGTGAATTGAAGATACATCTTACCTGAACTGATTTTACTTCTCTTTCAGGCAAGTTCTAAGTCCTCACAATGAATAGTTATAGTTAAGAGGGAGAACAGAAGAAATGACTGTATGGATTACAGTTTCGCAGAGAGGGTTGATAGTTCCTCTCAAATTGAGTGCATGCCACTTGTTCATTTATTTTGTAGCAGTGTGACATTGTTGGCAGTGAAGTTTGTGCTGATCTTTGCAAGGAAGGGTGTTGTATGCAAGGCACTTGAAAATAATTTTTTGTTCATGCTTGAAACAGAGTATCAAGTCTCTTTTGAGGCACCTCATTGAAGGAAGATGTAGGTTAATTGGAGAAACTCTTAAGCACAGCAGCAATGGTGGCTGAAGGTCTTGAGGATGGTTGGTGGGTGAAGGAACTGGAAGTGAGTGGCTGTGGTTTGCAGAAGAGGGTGTGAGAGGGAGAGTAATGTCCTTCAGATAAACAAAGGTTTTTCAGATGGGAAGGGAGCTAATGGCTCTCCATATGCACTGTGATTGAAGCAGTAAGTAATGGGCCTGAAATGAAGCAAAGGAATTTTTTTTCTAAGATCTTAGGAGAGTTCTGCCAGAAATTATAATTTCAAGGGAGCTGTGAAGTGGTATTTGAAGGCTTTTTAGAAGTGTTTTAGACAAAGCACGTACCAGGAATGAAATCATATAGTCATGGAATAGCTTGGGTTAGAAGGAACATTTAAAGTTGATCTAGTTCAATTCCTCTACAATAAGCAGGGATAATTAGATAAGGGGTGATTTTGTCTTGAAGTAGGAGGACTCAGTGAGGTGATCTGCTCCCAGTCCTTTGTGTCTATTGGAGATGTTCCCCTCCTTTCCTAATTTTTCTGTTTGTTTGTTTTGTTGTTGGTTTGTTGGTTTGCTTTTAAAATTGGAATGCTTGATGGAAAATGTTCTACACAAGTTGGTTTGTTGGGCATTGTTCCCAGATACCACCTGGAATATTATTAGGACAGTGTGACTGGAAATTTCATGCCTTCACTTCAGTTCACCCTCTTATCATTCCTTTAGATGAGATAGATAAATCTCCCCAAAGACCTTCAGCTCAACCCTCTGACACAATTTCTTCTCTTTCGGTTGTGACTGACATTGACATAAACTTCACATAGTTCATTGTGTTACTTGAGTGCTGCAAAAACTGACCCTTAAAAGCTATTATGTCAGTCTGGTATAGAAGAATGCAGTGAGCAGGAAAAGGAAGATAATACTGACTATGTGAATGTAAATGTCCTGTATCTGATTATTTTTCCCCTTTGCTGGGAAAGAAGGCAATCTGTCTGACTGTTTTTAAGAAAGATGTTACTTTATTTCTGTCTTGGTTTAGAAAGACAGGTGTCTGCCAGGGAAAGCTGGAGCTTCCCATGAAATGGAGAATGTAAACCCCCTCCCTCTGAATTATTATAATTTTGAAATTAAGGGGCTTTCAGGCAAAGATATGGGAATAGGAATAACAGTTCTTTACCAGGAATAGTAAAACTAAAAATGTAGTAAAAAAAAAAGCAAACAAAGAAAACACTGACAGCCAGAATACAACCTGAGACCTTGTTGGTGAGGATGTTGGTAGCTGTCCAATTAAGTCCTCCTGGATTGACAGATGTGGTTCTGTTGGATCAGAGATGATCCTGTAGAAGGGTGAGTTTTCTCTGAAAGTCTAGTGGTGATGGGATGGGTCTTGTCTTCCTCTGGGAATCAACTGGAAGACAGGCTGTCCTGGTGTTCTGAATCTCAGGTTTTATCCAGGTGGGAATGCTTAGCTCCTCCCACTGGGTGCATCTCACAGTGGGATGATGAGTTTTATCAGTCACGCGGTGAGACTCAGTGGCCCATTAACAGCAGATATCCCCCTGGAGGAGGATGGCTCATGTTTTTAACCTGTTTTTAACAGCTGGCCCATTAACAGAAGACACCCACCCCCCCACACCCCCCCTCCCTGCCAGAGTCAGGAGGAATGGGTCACGGAAGAGAAAAACACCTCCCAACCAGTTTCAACAGATGGTAACAGAATACATACTTTTGGTTACATCTTGCATTGCAACCCAAGACAATTTCTCTTTTAGTTTTTTAGTATTTGGGATGAGTGATGAATATTGTTTTGTGTTTATCAAAATACTAAGCACTACTAGTTAGTATTCAGGAAACAAGAATTATAATTTATTTTAGTAGTAAATATTAAACTAGTTTATTTTATACCAGTTAGCCTTATCTATTTGTCTTGGTTTAGGGTAAATTTGGGAGGAAACCTCTGAAGGGGGTTCCGCTGGGAGGCAAACCCAAACAGCCCCTCCCCCCAGCCAGTCCAGGAAAAATTTCCTCAGAGAAAAAGTGGAAAAAACTATTAAACTATTTATTTAACAAACAGAATA
>VZUI01012575.1:0-68226 GCA_013401135.1 Cettia cetti | reverse complement strand
TGCCCCTCAGGACACAGTGACACAGTGCCCCTCAGGACACAGTGACACAGTGCCCCTCAGGACACAGTGACACAGTGGCCCTCAAGACACAGTGACACAGTGCTCCTCAGGACACAGTGACACAGTGCCCCTCAGGACGCAGTGCCCCTCAGGACACAGTGACACAGTGCTCCTCAGGACACAGTGACACAGTACCCCTCAGGACACAGTGACACAGTGCCCCTCAGGACGCAGTGCTCCTCAGGACACAGTGACACAGTCAGGACACCCTCTCCCCTCTAACTTCCAGGCAGGTGAGAAAATGGCATATGGAATTATAAACTGAAGTACATGGCCAGGATGGTGAATAGAATGGGGATACTTTCTTTTTGTTTTGGTGGCTTTTCTTAAGGAGATGAATGAA
Organism: Cettia cetti; assembly: GCA_013401135.1. Taxonomy (NCBI): domain Eukaryota; kingdom Metazoa; phylum Chordata; class Aves; order Passeriformes; family Sylviidae; genus Cettia; species Cettia cetti. Next base: position 67,823 of record VZUI01012575.1, on the reverse strand, counting down.
CCAAGCATCCCATCTAATACCCCTGCACCTGCCTGTTTTCCTCAGCAATACAAGAGTAGTCTGATAGAACTGTCTGTCTATTAGATATGGTTGCTGGAGAAGGGATGTATCAATGAGGAAGATATTATAGCTCCAACATTGTCCCAGTGCCCCCCAAACTTTCTCCATTTCTTTGGACCAGGCCAGAATGACATTTGGGACTCAGTACTTATTTTATGGTATATAAAGTGTGCAAAGGTATAGAGACAAGCAGAAAACCCTTCTGTGGGTGTTTTTGTGACACCTCACATGCAGGGAATGCACTGCTGGGGTGGATGGGGTCCCTAATGTGACTTCTTAGATATGGAAAGAGGAAAGACAAAAAAAATGTGAATGAATATTGCTGAGAGAGAAGCCTCAGGAAGGACTGTGCCTCAGCAGAGAACATAACCACCTTCACCTTATTAATAGTAAGGTTTTTTTAAGGAGGAAGAGGGTCATCTTGAAGCTGTCTGATGTCTGGGCTTTGCTAGAGCACAGTGCTCTAATGAAGGGCAGGGTTAGGAGCATTTCAGGGCTGAAGGAATTAAGGATTCTGGCTTGGACCCAGAGTTGAAACAAAAATTGCTGTGGGGCTTAAACCTGTTTTTAACAAGAGTATGTAGTCTGCCAGTCCTGGTGAGAGATTAGCAATTTAATTATACAGGCCATAGCTTCCTGCTTTCCACTAAGTGCCTAAAACTCCTCTAAAGAGGCCCATTACCTTCCTGTGTTGTTTTTTTTTTTTTTTTTTTTCCTCTCCCTTGCATTAACTAGGCAATTCAGAGCAGCATAAACGCAGAAGAAGGACAGGGGTTCCCCTGCAGAGATCTCAGGGTTTTATGGCTAAGTGCCTCCTGATGGATCTGTCAGAGCATCCCACAAGAGCAAACCTGTCACTCCCCGCAGCGACCATTAGCTTTATCTCCAGCATCCCCCGAAGCATTTTCTGTTTGTCCCCTCCTGAACTCGCTGAGGAGAGCACGGGCTTTTTCCAGGCACTAGCTGACTTTGAGAGAGAAAGAAACAAAGTGAGCAGACGGGCTCTGGGCACAGGGATTTGGGGCAGAAAGCCTCGGCAGGAGCCTTCGGGGATGGCTGAGTGCTGTTGCACGTGGGGAGCAGAGGAAAGGCAGGCAGAAAGCTGCTGAGAAACATGTGACATGCAATCTGCTGAGCTCCAAAAGGCTGTTTGAAATCGGGATCCAGGAGGAAGAAGTGGCAGACGGGAGCTTTTTGTCTTTTTCCTTCACGGGAAGCAAGTTTATTAAGGATTGTGAGGCTCCCATACCATAAGCAATGAATTCTCTGCAACTGTTTTTCTTTCTGGCACTGTGGGGTGTTTTCTGAGTCCTGCTTAACAGATGCTTTTCAAGGTGGGAGTTGATTTGTGTTACTACTGCAAGTTCATCCATGCATGCAGCCATTGCAGTCCCCTTGGTTTCCTGGGACTGTTTTGGTGTCTCTGGGTTCAACTCTGCTCTGCTCTCCCAACACCACATCCTCAGACAGGCACACACTGATCCACAGCGTCTGAGTCTCACTGTTGTACGTACCAGAACTTCTTTTGGCAGTAAGGTTCCTGCTAAGGAGTGCAGGGAGCAGGTACCATATACTTTTTATGGGTATGTTCCTAATAAATGCCTTTATGATGCAGAAAAGTAGTGATTTCTCCATCTCCTGCATCTTTGTACATCCAAAAGGCAGAGCTAGGAATGGATCAGACCCCAGAGCACCAGGCTGCTGCTGTCAGAGATGTTGGCTGTTTTACCTAAAATCCTTTAAAAACCAGAGCAAAGACATCTACTCTGCAGGCAGCACAGAAAATCTTGCAAGAATGTAATGGAGTGTAATCAGTGACAGATTTGTCATCTCTGTTCCATGGCTGAGGCAAAGCACTGTGATAGATGAGACTGTGGCCTCTTCAAGCTATTTTTATGTCATACTAAGTTAGGCTTTAATTTCTGAGACAGCAAGGGAGAACTCTATTTCTCTTTGGTCAGTCACTTGGCCCTGGGGGTCAGCCTCCTTTGGGGTCATGCTGGGATGGGGAGAGGGTATAAGACAGCAATGGCATTGATTGAGGTGCTGCACTCTCTCCAGTGCCCAGTTTGTGTGAGCTGATTGCACCTTCAGAGGTGAACCACACTCCAGGTTTGGGATTGGAAAGTCATTTCCCCCAGTCATACTGTCAGGTGTTTCACCCTTACCTGGTGTGTCTTCCAGTCTGCTCCCTGGAACCATCTGGGAAATGTTTTGGTAGTGTTGGAGCATTGGCAAGGCATTGGTGCTTTCTGCCATGATTTTCAGCCTTACTTGCAGTTGAATGTTGGTGGGGTTTGTGATGATGGGAAGGAGATGTCCACTGGCTTTTAGCCAGGTGAGGCCCACATAAACCAAGATATCCCCTCTGCAGGGAGATCACTGAGGGTGAAATGAACCTGAGGGGAACTGGATGTCAGGTCATGGAGAATGGTATCTCTCTGAGATTCTCACACTCCCTGGACCCTTGACTCCTTCAACCAAGAGATTATCTGGCCTCAACAGACTTAATCATAAGAAAGATTTTTTACATTTCACTGTCCTGGGGAGGAGCATTAAAGTACAATGAGGTATAAAAAAACGAGGAGGCCATGAGAAACAGCCAAAACAGCATTTTAGTTTTTAGGTTCCATAGTTGGAGGACTCTTAGGGGTTTTTTTAGCAAATAAAATCATGCTGAGGTTTGATTCATGTTTTTTTAATTCCTCAGAAGTCTGCAGTGTCATTCTCCTGGTTTGGCATCCTAATTCAAAGTGAAATACATAACCAAAAGGAGTGTGTCAAGGAGTTTCTCTAGCTTTCATCATCTTTTTTTTTCTATCAGCAGACGCCATCCTTTTTGAGCTGGCTGGCAGTGTGTAAAAAGGAATAGAGGGAAGGGCTTGGTAAGAAAATGTTAATGAGATTTGTATTATTGTTTTCAGTGGTATCAGGCTAGAACCTTTCTGCATATAATAACAGCTAAATATTCAACTACAGAAACGTGTTTCTAGCAAGCTTGTAACAACTCACAGCAGCACACTGGCAGTGTCCAGGCTTTAAGACAAATTAACAGCTCTCAGCACATGCTGCCAGCAACTGGATACACACTGTAAGAGGAGCTTTATCTTTGCCAAAAAAAAAGGATATGAAAAAATACGCGAGGATGAGGCACAAGCTCCCACGGCTCTGCAGAGCCCCGCCGCGGGTGCCGGCCGAGCTCAGGGTCTGCACTCCCCTGCCAAAGGTGAGCTGCTGGTGCCAGGGTGGAGGTGGGGGGCAGGGGATTTGGAGGGTTGGAATGGTGAGGTAAAGCTGAGTTATGGACCTCTGTAGGAGTTCTGAGAAGCTGAAATTTTTGAAGATGGGCAAGGGTTGGGGAATAGCATGAGATGGGGAGGTGGGGACTACTTCTCTGTGCTTCATCCCAGAGAAGTCCTCTGGGATTTCTCTGTCTAGCTGAAATGAGAGGTTGCTTCAGTACATTAAGTCTTCAAATTCAGGCTAAAACAGCTAGAAGAGGCCCCAGGGGCTGTTGAGAGTGGTCAGCTGGGAGCAGGTTGAAAAAATATCCTCCCTAATCCCCATCTATGGTCAGCAGAGGCACAGGTTTCTGCTCCAGTCTGCCTCTAGAGAAACCTCTCTCTCTCACTGACTCAGGGGGTTTAAAATCTCTGAAGGTCTCTCTTCTTCCCCTGTCTTCCAACACTCTACAGCATTATTTTATTCTATGCATGCTTAAAGTTTCAGGACATTGCTTATCCTTGAGTCATCAAAGTCTGCTGTCCAAAATCCCATGTGTCACATAGCAGGAAACACTGCAAGTGTTTCTAAATGTACAAAGAGTGCCCAGGAAATACCCTGGAAGTGCCTGTAGATAATTTCTGTGAGCATGTGGATGTGAGCTAGAGGAGGAAAGAGGCAAGGGGATGGGAGTTCTGTGTTTGAGCACAGGTTTGTTTTGGTCCTTCTGGATGCATGGGGTTCATCTGTGCCTCTCTGTGAGTGCCACTCGTGAGCTGAGAGCATCGTACCTGCCACAGGCAGGTTAATTCACTTCTGCTTCCAACACACCCGGGAATCTCAGCGTGGGCTGGAGGGGTGTCCCACGTTCACTGCAGCAGACATGGCCAATAAAACCCATCAGCAAACACAGGGTGATGGGAATGGCCTTGGCAGCCCAAAGCCCCTCTGTGAGGGCTCCAGCCACAGGGGCAGCACGGCGACGGGAGCGGCTGTTTGCATCGCCAGGCCTCGACTCTCTTGCTGGGCCAGACTTTGTAGAAATGCTAAAAGCAGAATTATGAGCATGCATCTCCAGGGTACCGTAAATATCATTTTTAATTAACTGGCAATTCTACAGAGGAGACTTTGTGCAGTTCTGTGAGACATGGGAACAAAGTTCAGCCTGTCCCTGTGACAGAGCTCCAAATTTCCCCTGCACTTTCCCAACCCAACGCCAGCAAACAGATGTGCTCTGTGCCTCCTATTTATGCGCTCCCAAGAAATTAGCACCCCGTTAAGCTACACAATGCAGTGCATTTATTTTTATTTCACTGTGCTGCAGACTTTCAGTGGTAACTCCACATTATTTCTTACCGGAATCAAATACAGACTAGCATCAAGGACTTCTTAAATCAACAGCCTATGAGGGTTTGAATTTTGGGCAGCAGAACTAGTGCCTATAGTTTAAGATAAAGTAAGATAAAGCAGCTGCCAAGAAGCTAAGTCCAGTGTTTGACTCTGGTCCAAAAGAGAAGGGACAGAGAGGAAGATTTCATTTCCAAATACCTGAAGCTGGGACTGTGATTTGTTTGCAGACCCAGTTTAAGGCAATAAACAGCTATATTTATATCTCCTGAATGTGCTTATTATTTCAAGATCTCACCCACCAAGTGAAAGCGACATGACAAAGCAGCACTGTAGGGAGCCAAAAAATGTATAAAAAGCAATTGATCCATTATAGATGCAGTCTCAGGCAAGCTCAGTCTATTTTTAATCATTTTAATAATGCAGCTGATTTGCTACATCAAGGAGGGGAGCTGAAGTGGGATCCCTCACAGCGAGCTCAATAATAGGCTCATGTGGCTCAGTGGCATCTGGACATCTCCAAGAGTGAGCATGGCTCAGCCATCTCCCAGGGAAATGGTGTCACTGCAGCAGCCCTGCCCAGCAGGTCACCTTGAGACATGGGAGACCCCAGAGACAAATGGATGGTGCTTTAGGAAAGCCAGGGAAGAAGTCAGTGGGACATTGGATTGTGGGAAGTGGGATTAGAAAGAGGGAGTGTCATTCTAGGACATGCAGTGAATGTGTGAATGGCATGCACATGCAAGCCATCAGGGCAGGAAAAGGAAGACGTTTATTTCTTACTTCAGTTTATATAGATTTTGGACAATGACCAGGGACTGGAGGATGAAGGTTGCCACCTCTCCAACTAAACTGCTCGAACTAGAAGTCCATCAAATTTCTCCTCCCCAAGAGAGGAATGTCAAAAATAAGATACAGTTACATAAAGCAATATTTTGTTTACATGAAAATGAATGAGAAACTCCATTACAAAAATGTAAACATTCAGAAGGCTAAAAAGAAGAGGGCAACAGGGGAGGGTTTGTCAACAGCATTTAAAAGGCGCATTTCTGTTGCTGTGATTTGGGCAGATGGATTGTGATGCAGGTTGCTGCCATGCAAGGCAGATTTGGGCATGCATAGCCAGACAAGGAGATTATGATTCCTCGGTGTTCTCCATGTTCTCATGACCACAGCCCCCTCTCTCCACTTGGAAGAGACAAAACCCATCTAAGCAACACCCACTCAGCTTATTTGTGCCAAAACATCTCCTTCATCCTTGGGTGGCTTGTTTGGCCTTGGGGAAAGTCTGGAAGAAAGAAAACTTGAGGTTTCCCTTCCCTTGCCCAGAGTGGCCTTTAAATGAAAGTGCATGTGAGAGGGACAGTAGACAAATGCCTTTAGCCAAAGGATTGCTTTTAGGACGCTCAGTTAAATCATGAAAATGCAACAATGTCTTAGCTACAGAGAGCAGTGGGAGGCCATCAAGGAGAGAGGGACCACCCATGAGAAGCAATGCAAAGGTGAGAGTGAAAAAAGTCAGCCAGCAGCAGCTATGCCCACGAAGAAGATGAGATGTTTGTTGAATATAGTGACAATAAAATAGAAATTATAGCCACAATTTTTTAACTTGAAAGCTGAGTGCTCTGCAGCACCTGGGACTCCTCAGAGGCGGGATGATCCAGAACTCCATTTCGCTGACTCTAAGCTTGCTTCATAAAGCAAACAGGTGTGCCCCAATTAAAGGCTGTAAAAGGGCTGGGACAAGCCTTGGTACTAAACCTGCCAGGGCAGCAGGACCCTGGTCACTGCTTTTCTTCCCTGCAATATCTCAGAGCTGCTGGCGTCTCCCATACGAAGACTTCCTTATAAAAACGTTTATCTTGTTGTCGTGTGCAAGCAGCAGTTCTTCCCCCGTTGTGGTGCTCTGTCAATCCCAGGAGGGCAGGAGGTCAGGAATGGGACTCCTACGCTCATTCCTCATCTGGCAGCACGGGCCAGCCCCAGCCTGGCAAACCCTGCAGATGGAAGCAGTGGCTCCTCACTCCCACTGCCAGTGAAAAGACTGATGGACACGTGGGATCTCAGCTGAGCCACTGAGCAGCCCCAGATGTGTTGTAGCCTTGCCTGGCAGCACTGCGTACCTGCAGGCTTGTCCCTCACAGTTTAGGATGGGGAGATGCTCTTGAAGGAAAGGAATGTTTTAGCCTTTGCAAGTTACTCACCATCATTCTGTAGGTCTCCTTCCCCATATTTTTTGCCCCCAGATCAAAGAGTCCACTTTGCTTACTCAGTAATTTCTTTATAGAAGCCATTTTTCTTACATTTAATCATCTTTATTGCCTTTCCTTGAATCCTGCCCCTCATCTTTATGACTTTTCTGGAGATAAAAGGATCAAATGACAGTATTCAAGATGTAAGTGAACCCTAGTTTGATTCAGCGGCACATTAATATTCTCTTTTATTTGCCCCTTGGTAAATGTTAATATTTTATTTGCTTATTCCACCACTACTGAGCAATGAACTGATGTTTCACAGAATTATTATAATCCAAATATCTTACTCCTGAGTGAGCCCAGAGCCCATAATCTTATATGTGAAGTTCAGAACATTTTTCCTGCTGTGAACATTACTTCACATTTGGTTACATTAAATTTAATTAGCTGTTTTATTGCTCATTTACTTAGTTTCATCATATCTTTCGGCAGGCCCTTGTTCTCACTAGCCTGAATACCACAGTGTCACCTGGAAACTGTGCTCCCTCTTTCTTTCAGACTGCCTGTTAATAGGTAGAGCAATGTGTGTCCTCACTCAGATCCATGGAAAAAAATCAAAATCATCTCCCTGCTCGTTGCCTTGACTGCATGAACCCAAGGTTTGCAAGTTTCCTTCTCTGTAGATATATCTCAGCTGGATGCCTTCATCAGATGAGGCTGCAGCATTTCATCCTGGATCAGAGATTTGGAGCCATAGGATGATGTCCAGCCTTTGCTGCAGCACTAGTGTAATTAATTCATTGAGAAATTATCACCAAGGCCTTCAGGTGACATTGAAAGCTACTGCAGGATGGGGCTGGCTTACAGCACCATGATCCAAGGTGAGGGCAGATGGCTGTGCCCTGGGCCAGCTGGAACCGGATCAGCTTCACACTCAGCTCCAGATTCAGTGCACTACCACAATCCAGCCTGGAGGTGTCAGGTTGATCAGTTCCCGTGTCCAGGTTTTTATGTCGAAAGGGAAACTGGAAATGGAAGGAAGTTTTTGGAAGCTGATGGCTCCCTGTCATCCAAGTTTACCGAGAGTATGGGATGTCCCTCTTCACCTTCCCCAAAGAGAACAACTCTTTGTTGAGAGGACAAAACATAGAAAAACCTTGTGGAGGAGACCAAAAAGATTCATCTTCAAATCCTCACTTTGATTATTTCAAGCAAAAAAAGTTCATCAAAGTTCTCTACTAGTTGTGTAGAAAGACAGCCTGACTTGCCACAGCTGAATTGGAGCCCATCCCACACCTGTGGGATGACAAAAGCACTGCCCCAAACGGATTTTTACCCATATTTGTCATACAGGTTCATGAGTGAAGCCTTGGTCCCTTGGCTAGAGCAGTGAAGGAGAGCCAGGATGCCTTTCCTAGTGGGCTCCATGACCCAGGAATGTTTTTTGCCTCATGAACAAATAGCCTTCCCATCCTCACTGGACTCCTCATCTCCCATTTTTGCAAGCTGGGCTGGCCCAAACATAACATCCTGGGACTAATTAAACTCAGATCAGCTTATTAACCCTTTCTTGTCAACTTCTGGCCTTACTTAGTAAACTTTTTGTTCTGTTTTTGCGCTCCTGTCTGTGTCAGCCAGTGCTTGCAGAGCAGCTCTTTCCTCACCAACCACCTTTGCCCCTGGAACTCCCCTAAGAAAACAATTCTGGGACCCAGTGTACCCTCAGATAACACTTCAGCTTTTGAAAAACAGTATATTTTGCTGAAATCTCATTTTGGCAAAAATGCTACAATAATCTCCCCTTTTGAGCTCTTTTCTGGTATCTTATTCCCAAATGGTCAAAGAAAACTAGGAAGGAAGTGAGGAGAAAATGTGGGTGTAGAAGAACATCCTGTTCTGCACAAATACCCTGGTGTGTTGTCAGATGGATGCTTTGCTTTAAATAGGTCTCATGCTTGCAAAGGCCAAAGTAATACATTCTCAGAAGTTAGAAAACATGGAAATAATGATTTAATAAAGAAACGGTTTGGACCTACTGCATTAAAGAATTAACCAGGTTAGAGCTTCTCGTTGTCACATGTGATCTCATTTCTGTGTGCTCCTGTAATGCACATGCACAGAGGTTTTGGGAAAAATTTCTAGAAAACTCAGGGAAATTCTTTCTTGTTTACTCTATTTGAGTGTCTATCTCCATGGAAAAGGTCAGCTGGGGTAAGCAATACTGAAGCAAGAGCTAGAAGAGATCCAATAGATATAAAGCTTTATGTGTGTTTGAAGAAGTTTTGCTGTGATCTGATTTTGTGACTCTGATTTCTGCTATCTGCTTTTTCAAGGTTGAGTGAGTGATTTCAGGGATGAGTGAAACAGCTTTCTACACTTTGGTGCCCTTTTTTTAACATCAATATAGTTTTACCACAGCTACAGCAACTGCTTCAGTTATCACTAGAACATCATGATTCTTTTTTTTCTTCTGCACATTTTCTATATTTAACTTTTTTTTTCTATTGTGCTTTGCTTTGAATCTGAAATTTCATTGCAATTTGACAGAAAAAAGGAAAGAGATATACTCTTGAGTGCAAAATTCCTGTAGTCTGAGAGTCAGGAACATTCCACAGGAGTTTCAGCAAAGCAACTTTTCCCAGCAACAGGATTTTTACTCAAACTTCTGACCATCTCTACAGAGAGTTAATACTGATCAGCAGGAGAATTGCTCAGCTGAATATCGCAACTGCAAGAGCCTAAGAGCTGCTATATCAATATATGTTGTTGTGATAAGGGAATTCCAGGCCATGTAGAGATGAGCCTGGGTGAGAACCCAGAAATTCATTCATCCTCCTTGCCATTGCCAGTGGAGCACGTGGTGTTTTCAGTGCCAGATGTTTCTTGAGTGGGCATCAGGGAAGGCGTTATGTGTTCCCCTAAGCCATTTTCTTGTGCCTGACACTATTTTCTCCATCAGTTTTGAGATAATCTTGAAATTCATCTTTATGAAGACAAAAACAAGCCTTTGTTGGAGTCAAAGAGTCTGTCACATGGGTACTGCATTCTGACCCTAGAAGATGTCTCCTGTTGTTTATCTCTGTAACCAACACAATGCAGCTACAGGGACAGTCAAGGGGCACAAGTGACATGCTTGCCCTGTTCTATTGCCTCAGCCTACAGAAAAGAATCTTTAATTTCTTATTTCAGTATTTAACACTTAGCCTTTGTGCAATAAATGGGGTGGGGAGGACAAAAGTGATCACATGTTTGATTCCAGTGAAGTTCTTGTTGTGGTCAGATGGCTGGACAGTAGTTGGGTCAGTTAGAGGTGGACAAATACATGATTCAGTCCAGCTGGACCACTGTTGGCTCATCTGACACAGTCCAAACACTGATCTCCGTGGGCCAGGGACCTGCATAAGGCCAGTCATGTCCTAGTACCCATTCTGGTTCTGTAGAAACCATAGATTCCTGGAACCTCCGAATTTCCACACATGTTGGAGAGAATAAGCATTGTATCAGCAGTCAGGTCTTCTTCTGCAAATACTTCCTAGAGAGAGGAGCAGGTGAAGTCCTGTCTGTGGTGAGCCCTGTGGCCATGCACACCAGCTCTGTCATTGCTTTACTGCTTTCTGGTTCCCTGGGTTTGCACTGCCTTCCCTCCAAATGTATTCCTCTTTGTTTTGATCCACACTCATTAAAACACCCCTCCACTCACACTGGTGAGGACAGACACTTTGTCAAAGCTTTAATGAAAGGGCAGCACGTGAATGATTAACAGGCTTTTTTGCAGTAGACAAGCTTCCCGTGCTGGGTTTATTTCTGGAGCAGTCAACCTATTATCTGATGTAGGGCATGTGTGAATGAGTGTTGGTCCAGCTGGAAAACAAATGATATGTCCTTCTTTGCTGTTGAAGCCATCCATCATAACATGTCCCAAATGGTCCATCATGTGGTTGTTTAGAAAAACTCGGCCATCTGAGGCAGCTCCTGATCAGATGCCAATGGGTACATGTCTGAAAATGTGATTTCAGCTATAACTGAGAATATTTAGTTGGAATTTATGTCTAGAGGTCCTTCTAAGCTCCATCAACTCTATCCATCTCACACCTTTCTAAGTAATACTGGTCTACAGCTTCTGAAGCCTTTAGAGCTGCCTCGTGGATTTTTTTTTTTTTTTTGTCCACTGTCTGGAATACGTCACATGCAAGATTTCACTCTCCTAATTCAAACTATGTGGGTACATGTCAAATAAATAAAAAATAAATTGCCTGAGCAATGTGAACATCATGAAAGGCAGTTGGATGGACCTGGGACTGTCTAGGATGCAGAAGACTTTGACACCAGTCCTGGCTTTCAATATTTCTCCTTTTTGTGCCTCAGTTTCCTTTTTTGTTGCTTCCAGTTAACATTATGAAAAATCTTTGAAGGGAACCTCCACTGGGTTTTGCTTTGTTTGGGTCATGTCCATCACTACCTTCCCACTCCGTGTGGAGCTGTGAGAGCTACAAAGTGCTAAGCAAGCAGAAACCTTTTCTCCATTGAGTTAAGTGGGAGCAGATGTGTGGGGGAACAGCAAGCACTCGGTCTCATGCTTTAAACTTTCCATAAATGCAATAAATGGAAGGGTCCAGTCCTGAGAAGTGCTATGGGGACAGGGATGCTGCAGAGCTGAAAGGGTTGAGTGGTGGGAGTATGTGTCAGAAGAGTTGTTTGCAGAGTCAAACCCTGCAGTATTATTTGGGGTTATTCCCCTCCATACGTAACCTCAGCAGTCACCACTGCACACCAGTGCCTTAGGGAGTGGGTAAGGGGATCTATTAATACTCTTAGGAAAGAATTAGTATCCAAACAACTTTTGTTTCCTTGTTTTTTACACGTCTGTGCTCTCCTCTGTCACTCACTACAGTGCAGAGCCTGGTATGCTGTGACAAAGAGCTATTGATGGAGTGCTTGTGTGAATTGGCCCAGCACTGGTCACAGCCAACTTCTGTGGGACCTGCTGCCCCTGTTGTACAATACGCTCCAGTGTGCTGGGCCGTTTGTGAAAGGTCAGAAATGAACAGAGAAATGGACTGGAGTCAAAAACAAGCAGTCCTATAAATATCAGCCACAGTCAAAGGCAGTTTATTCCATTCCTCCCCTCTCTCTCCTTCTGTGTGTGTCTCTCCCTCCCTCTGTTGTGGTTTCCCAGATATAACTCCATGCTTCTGGCTGGGGAGCTCTGAAAGGAAGGCAGCACACACATTGCAGCTTCTGCTCCCATCTTGCACACATGGAATAATCCTCAGTCCTGCAGGCAGGGCTGGCAGCCGGCACGGAGTCCAGGCGTCATCTGGACCCTGATGTTAAGTTTTGATTTCTTGGATTTTCCTTATCTGTGAGAAACTAATTTGTGACAGTCTGAGAACGATATTTGGCCACAGACGCTTTGGATTGCGACTTCTGACAGCTTCCCTCTGTTTGACTTCACAATGACTTTAGCAGCTAAATTAGAGGATATTGAAGTGACACTGGAGCACCTACTAATGGATGTGTTTGTAAGTAAGCCACTATTTCCTTTTTAAATTGAGATGCCAAGAATCCAGAAGGCAGCATACCAATTTTATGGCATACCAAAGTGTTAGTGATTAAATTTCTTTACATTTCCTGATAAACTGTGTGTAATCCAAATCTACCAATATGTTGTGGTTTAGCTTCACATCTCCTGCAAGCCATAACAAGCAAAACTGGAACAGTATGAGATAGGATAGATTTTGCACTGGTTTTGTGTATCATCTACAAATTTGACATGAAAAGGAGGAGAGATTTGGTCAGTTTGAGGAATATCTCTGTAAAACTATTGCATTGACAGAGATTTAGATTGTGAATTGCTTGACATCAAGTGTTCTTGACTTTAGGATTTTGACAGCTATTAGATTACAATTTTGACTCTTAGGTAATTTTGTAAGAGATGGAGGAACAAGCAAAACAGCTGTGTTTTCAAGAGAATACAGTTTATTGCTTCTGGATGTATCAAATACTTTAAACCTGTGTTACTCTGGGATTGCTTCCTTGGAATCATCAAAGCTCAGTGAAGCAATGTATGATTTGCTTCTACATACCTGAGATAAGAGTCTGTCTTTATCGTCTCATGTTAAAGTTTCTTAAAAATATCAAATAATTTCCAAACATATTCTTGCCTTTTCCAATACAGCTTGATGGATTTCACCTAAAGGTCAGAGATGGTCATGTTTTGGAAGGTTTTTTGGTGGGAGAGGATGGAAAATAATAGTGAGGGATTGCCAGTTCATTTGTCTCTGTGAAAAAAAATAGTCATGCCAAGGTGATCTGTACTCTCTGAATTCAGGCTGTAAGAAATAACATGGCAAGTGACCTTCTGAATTTTCAGAAGAGTTTTTTGGCATCTCTTAAATGGAATACTTCAAATTTCAGAGTCTAGTGATGAGGAATCTTAGGCATCAACCACAAAAGTGAAAAACAAGAGATCTTGCCAGATTTCTAGCCTGTGGTCCAGTTATTGAGGTGTCCATCTGTGCTGTGAAATGGATTCAAGTTTCTCTGTGCTGGCATCTCCCCTCAGTACTTTGGAAAGTGCCTTTACCCCTTTCCCAGGCTGCTGAGATTGGGGGAGATGAACATTATTGAGACTCTCCTGTGAAAACCTCTAGACAGGGCATGAAATACTGAAATACTCTTTGAGCTGTAATATCTGAATCAACCTAATGATTATTTGCCACTCTGGGTTCAACTCCTTTTCCCAGCTCTCAGTACTGTGAATCTGTGAATCCAGAGAAAATCCCTAAGGATTTAAATCCCCATGACAAGCAAAAGATGTAACAACTGCCTCTCATGACCACAGCACGCTATGAAAGTTATTCTGTGTGGGAAGAGGCCAGCACTTTCTTTGGAGTATTTGCAAATGTTGTAGGATAAACTTGGCACCACAATTCCTCTTGGCCTATTTATAGCTCTGTGTTGCTTCACTGCCTTGGGTGTTTGACAACTGGGGGACTGAGATCCTCCTGGGACAGGTGTGCTTAAAGTGGGTGCTTAAAACACTTTGTCACAGGGCAGCTCCAAGCAGAATCTCAGAGACTGACAACATCTAGAAAGCCAGGGCTGACTGAGGTTGAACAACCCTACATGTGTCTGATTGTGTCATGAAAAGCCTCCTGTCTTGCTGGGAACCACACTTCCCAGTAAGAAAAGTAGGGAATCATATCTTCTTGGCTTTTCATGTCCCATTGTCTATTTTAATGTCCATGCCTTGATTCCATCTAAATGCCTCTCCTCATGAGTTTTTGGGTTTGGTGGTTGATGGTTTTTGCAATGAGGGTGACAGCTGGCCAAATAAAATGTGGCCCAAGTTCTCCAGAGGTGCAGGTGACCTCAGTTTGTGAAACCAGTGGAGTTCTTCTCAGGTTGTGTTTTGAACTGGTCTCCCAAATTTGTAATTCTAGAAACCCAGCGGAACATCCCCAGCTGGGACAGTGAGGTCACAGCTGAAATTGTGATACAGGGACATGTCTGTGCAGTGCCATGCTGTGCCACTCCTAAGCACAGCTGGGTCTGGAGGAGCTGGGGTGTGTGAGCAGCATTGTGCAGGGGACACTGCAGTAGTGTCACAGCTGTGAGCTCTGCAGAGCCTGGGGCTGTATGACCCAGGGGCAGCATGTCCAAGCTTCATGTCTCACCTCAGGGCTGAGAATCTAATCTAGCCTCCAAGCAAATCAAAGAAAAAGGTTTTCCCTTCTAAGCAACCATCTTTGCAGCTAGCTGGGCTCTTCTAAAACCTACCTAGGGATTAAGGCAGGAAGAATTTTGGATAATCTAGATCAAACACCACATGCAGCATCACCACTCTCAGGCACAATTTTCAGGCTTTACTCATACATCACCTTGCCTTGCTGCTGTGTTTGATCTTAAACCACCTATTCATTTAGCAATGCTAAAAATAACCTCTGGATATACTGGATGCAGAAAAGTAAACATAAAACTCAAAATGAAGGAAGGGCAAAACGTCAAGCTCTGGTTGTTACAGAGTGTTCTAGCAGCCAGTTTTGTCCAAGGTCATTGATCCACTACCAAGTGTTTTGCTGCAGCAAGATGGGTATTTTGGTGAGCAGCGTGGGGCCAGACTGGTCAGGCTGGATAGGCTGTGGGCAGACTGCAAGGTAACAGGACCCTCCTGGGAATGATCTTGAAGTCTGTTCCATGCCATGCATCTTCATCTGTGTCAGCTTTATTGCTGAAAGAGCGAAGCCATCTGTCACCATAATGCTCCTCTCCCAATTCCTCAGTGCCCTCCACTGCTCCAAACCAGGTGATTACTTACAAAATTGGGAAATTGTGGTCTATGGAGCCTTGAGTTATCTTTTTTTTCTTCTGAAGAAACTTAGTTTTAATGCTTCTTGGACCTTAGGGGCAGTAACCCATTCCTGGATCAGTGGACCCTGACAAAGCTCACTTTAATAGCTTGTACTAAACCAGCAAGCCCATTTTGTCGAGTGTGAAGGGTTATAGCAAACAACAAATGAAAAGCAACCACCAGTTTCTAATGAAAGGTGAGCACAGACTAACACACCTTGATGTAATTTGGCTTCTGCAGTAATGCAGACTGAAGAAAAACTATAGGATTGGGCCAGTTTTTCACTAGACAAGCTTTTCTAGCTAAATTCTCCTGCAGGAACTCAGCTGGAGTGAATTCAGCAGTTTTGCAGGGGTGGTGGCAAGCCTCGGCAGCAGATGTGTTAAACACTTCCTCTGGAAGGCTAGTATTACACGAGAACACTTTTTAAAACATTATTTCCTTTCTTTTTGTGGAAGCCAGAGATTTGCATCTACATGGCACGAGCTGCCACTTCCTTCCAGGACACGGTGTTCCTGCCGTGTTGTCATCCCACTATCAGAGAAGCAGCTGGTGCTGCACTGACACTTCCTTTCCCTGTTTCCAAAGGGCACTGGAGAGCTTTGCTGGGCTGTATGAGATGAGATTAAAGGGAAGCCTCTGACATGACATTTCATAATTCGCTGTCATCGCCGGCGGGCTGCAACCCAGTCCCCTGATGAGCTGGGAATTGGCTGCCTGGGGAAAGCTGGACAGGGAGACAGGGACCAAAGTAGGGGAGTGGTGCAGGGACAAGCTCAGCAAGTCCTTCAAGTGTGCTACAGGGAAAAGGGTGTCTGGATATGAAATGCAGACTCTGAATCCTTGTGTCATAGTTTGCAAAAGGCATCCCTGAGCTAAAACCTCCTTGCCTGTGGATGCACTAATTATTCTTGAGCTGTCTGTGAACGAGACTTTTGAGGGAAACCTCAGGATCAACCTTGCTGCTTCCAGGCCTTGCCTTAGGCACAGGTAGAGCAAACCTCCAGGATATACTATGCCCAGCATGCATGGGGCACTTTCCATGGGATGTCTGGAAGGGGTTGAAAATGAGAAGGGTTGTGGAGCCTGCCCCACTGAGGGATGCTTTTCCTTCCGTTATGGATGTGCCTTTAGACTTGCTAAAAAACAGACTTTCAAGCAAACAGGCTAAGGGATAATAATCCTGTTAAGAAAGTGAGCCTGAAGTAGTCAAACATCAGCTGGAGTCAAAAGGAGACTGAATTCTGAGGATAGACATGGTGGAGCTGTAGTGGATATCCCAGGAGAGAAAAAAGCCCTTCAGATGAAGTCTTTAAACCACGAACCCTGTGTGCTATCCCACTCCAGATATCACCTGGAAGACAACAGGCCATTTATTTCCAATGTTTCCTGAGGTCTTAGAGCCCATTCAAACACAACCTCTCAATCCACAGCACACTCCATAGTTCCTTCTACATTCCTGCAAACATCTGTTTTCACAGCTGGCTTCTCAGGCTTCCTCCCACCATACTCCACAGAAAAAGATGTGCTTAAGTGTATATGTATATATGTATATATAAATATTTTTAAAATTTTTAAAATATTTATATCTACATATATTGCATATACATGTATATATATGAGAGTATCTGGTGAAATTATATTTGTGAGGGCTTTCTGGCAAGGAGAGGGGCTGTGATTGCTTTGCCCTGGGTGGATGTAACAATCCAGATTTGCCATGCTCCAGACTCCTCCACCCCCCAGAGAAAGAGATGCTCTTCTCCCTCCACATGTTGCCAGGTTCTGGCAGAGTTAACACCAAAATAGCAAGGGTATGAAACTCAATTAGAAGAAATTACCTGGGATGAACCAGAATTAAGGTGGGAGTCAAACTCCTGTATCCAGACAGATCTAAAGTCGGATATTTGAAAAAGAGGGATTCAAATGCTAAGATTGAAGGGTCTGAATGAGGGTCAGGTCTCTTGGCCAGTGGCACCACAGGAGACAGAGCTCCCTGGTGGACTTTGGCACTATGAGGTGGACAAGGCCATCATGTCCCTGTAAGGATTTGGAGTGGTGGCTACCAATACCCACAGATTGCAGCTCTTAAAACTAAGCTGTGAAGAGAGGGGCATTTAGTTGACCTGACTCTTTATTAATAATAGTGAAACAACAACAAAATCAGCACTGATTATTTTTCATGTTACACAGAGAGAAGCTGAGACAGAGGGACATGGAGCCATTTAAGTAGCATCCTCCTCCATTTTCCCACTTATAAAGGAGTAGAAATACAACTTCCAGAGGCCTGGGTTGGTGATCTGTTCCCTCCAGAGTATGACTCAACACAATAGCAGAATAATCCAGCTATAAATGTCTCACAGATCTCTGATGCCAAGGATGAAGTGTGACTTTGGATCTAATCCTACCATGTTCTGGCATAGATAAGTGTGAAATTTGGCCATTCTTTGGGCAATTACACCATTAACCTTCCTATTTTCTCATGCCATCAACGCTAGTAAACAGTAGCCATCCTCATAGCTGGGACTGAGGACAGTCTGGAGACAGGAGGGGTGCAGGAAGATGGTTGTGATGAACTTGCTTCAAGCATCATTTGCACCACGAGCCCTGCAGCTGTCCCCCTCCCTGCAGTAATCAAACAAACATTCTTGCAGTTCCTATCGACTCCCAGTGTCTGTGTTACATTTTTCTTAATAACAATTGCAATAATAAGACATTATCAACATGTAAAGTGATCCATTAACCTCTACAGCAGCAATAAATTGTGTGGCCTTGCCAGGCTGCCTGGGCTTTCTAATCGAAGAGCAAGAAGCAAGTTCATACCCAGAGCAGTCACAAATCATACATAATGCAGAAGTGTAGGTGCTAACCTCACCCCCTGCTATATAATGGGTATTGCCATGTGTTTATTTATCTGAGAAATTGGTTCTTTGAGGCAGCTCCTAATGACTTTCTCTCTGGCAACAACAGCATCCCCCAGTTTTTCCTCAGTATCCAGTTTGTAGGAGATTTAAAGCTTCTCCCTCCACCACTGGAGCCAGCATGAGTTATGGCAGTGCAGGGAAGAGAAGCAGAATCAGGCCCCTTGATCTGCAATAAAAGCTGAGGTTGCTTAGCAGGATTGTGCCATTAAAGGGATCTAATTAGGTAGCTTGCCTCAGGTTTTGTTTAGACACTTCTGAAACTGAGAAATGAAAAATAATCTTACTAGGTCTTCCCAGTGAATGATGTAGTCCAGCATCATGTCTTGAGCAGCAGACAACATCAGGTCCCTACAGACAGCTCTAAAAGAGGGTAAATGCATAACCACAATCCCCACAGTTACCTTTCAACAACCAGCTCCTTGTACTCAAGGGTTTCACGACTCAGAAGTAGTACCTTCAAATTTAGCAGCCCACAGAAGATGAGGGCTTTTATGAGTCATTGAGTCATTTTTTGAGCCCAACCCAGGAATCCAACTTCCATGGACAGCCCTGGAGCAGAGGAAAAGCCATAGTGCTGTGCTGCCACCCTCCACGCGGTGCCATCAGCTGCAGAGAACTCCCATCTCACTCCCATGAGAGTCAGGTTGTGCTGCTGACCCTCAGAAGGACTTTGTGGAACAGAAGAGCTCTCTGGAGCAGCCTAGGCTAGGTCAACCATGCTGAAGAGCACACAGACAATGAGAACAAAGAGCTGGAACTGGGAATGCCAAAAGGGATATTAGCAAAAACAAGGTAATTAAATACAGCTACCAAGGGACAGAGGAGAACTCTAAAAGCTGGCAAGGCAGACAAAGAGTGGCCAGTTGTCATGTTTGTTTTGTAATTGGTGGGGAGACATTGACACTTTTAGGTTTCCTTCAACCCCCAGTAGAACGAGCAGCTAAAGCAGGTCTGGTGTCTCAAATCTTGCAAGCGCCTATTTCCTTCCAGCTATGACAAAAGGAGTCCAAGTGACAAGCTCACATAAAGGGACCAAAGTTAGGAGAGGTAAATGCCACTTCAGGTGTGTCCTGCAACTGGGGTAGGGTGTTGTATGAATAGGTAGGAATTACAGGGAGAGACTCCAGGATTCCAAGACTGAAGATACAGAGTCAGAGTTTTCACATTTCTCCATCTGCCCAAAAAATACACACAAAACCCAACCAAGTTGGGTTTGTATTTTACCAATGTTAGCAGTTCCTCTTTCAGTTTGATGCAGAGTTTTCTCCTCACTTATAGAAAAGTCATCAATATTCCATGCCTGCAAGACCTCAGCTACAAAACATAATTTGCCTAAGAAGCTATTTACCAAGTCTGGCAAAGCTTAAAAAAACCTACTTGTAACATCTCTCAGGGGTCTTCTACTTCCCTCCTTTCTTTAGGGACATGTTGGTCTCTCTGCTATTCATGTGGCTTTCTCTTGGGGCAACACAACTCTCTCTCCTTCCCTTACACAGACACATATGCTTTCCCACAATATATTAAGATTAATCAAAGCAGTGTAACAAAGATGAAGTTTTAAAAGAGAGAAAATTGCACAGAACAAAGAAGCATTTATCTTCACAATGTTTGACATAGTCCATATGTCACACATCCTGTTTCAGGCTTACATCGAGCTCAAGGCTGAGTACCTTCCATGCCGTGCTGAGCAAACCCCTATTTCTTCAGGAATTGAAGCAAATCAGCAGTGCTAGACACTCCACAGGAACAGCCTGCTCACATTTGAAGATTTGATACTGAGATGCACCAAGTATTCACACATTCCTTGCAGTCACCAGGATTTGCAAAAGCTTTAGACCAGACCCCCAGCAGAAATATTGCGTAGTCATCCCCCAGCTAAAAGCATGCCTGCTCTTGTGTACATCACACCCTGCCCCTACTGCACAGCCTCCATGTGGGAATGTGCTATTGTTGCCAGAGATCTCCTCCTTTGTTTATATTAGCCCTGGAAGTCAGAGGTGGCCCCTTCAATCCCTCCTGATGTTTACAGGGGCGTGTCTCCAGGGCAATGGGGTCAGGCAAGTTCCCTCCCTAATTAATTACTGTCTCTCTGAGTTATGTGGGAAAAGAGCTGACCTGCCAGCACACTAAAACCCAAGGGAAATGTCCTTCCATCCAGCAGAGGCCTTGCTTGCTATCTGCTGCTGTTCTTCTGGACAGGGTTTTCCAGGAGCCCATCTGCCTGGGTGCCAAAGACTGGGACCACTTTTCCCCAGTCAGGACCACAGAGAGGTCAGAGGATGCAGAGGAGAACTGAAGGTGGGATGGAGGCTGCTCTGGGAGAACCTGCCTGCTGGCAGAAGGAGAAGAGGAAGGGAGCAGGTTGCTCTGTCCTCTTTCCTGAAGATATTTCTTGGGGTGTTTACATATCTGTCATGATTTTCAGTAGGGGCTGTGCCAAGATCTTCCTGGCTTGGTGGACACAGCAGCTGATGGGCCTGAGTGCTTGGCTAGGTGCAGGCTCAGCAGTGACATCCTGGGCTCTGCTCTGCCAGCCATTCCCCATGAACACCCAAGGCTGAGGTACACAGAGCAGCTGATGAGCAGCCATGCAGACACTGATGCTGGAGTGCCAGTGATGAGGACATTTAAGTCCACCTGACATGAAGTTCTGTGTCAACCTACAGCAATGTGCATCAGATAGGAACTTCTCTGAGTCCAGAAGGGCTTGGTTCTGGGGTTCTGATTAGGCTTTTGCTAGTCAGAGCCACTAACATGTCTCTGAACTGCAGATGCTTAAACAACCGTGTTGCAGCACGATGTGAATTTCTGACAGGAGCTCAAATTCCCCATGGTCTTTGTTGGTACAAATTATGGACATGTTGCACGTGCAGTCCAACACCACCTTGGTCACTGTATAACCCCCAGCTCTAGATCAGAGTGAAACAAAGCATGAGTCTCTGTGTTCCAGTGTTGGGCTGACCTTGATATTCAGCCTGGGTAGTTGCACACAGCAGAGGCACCCCCATGCACTGCTTGCCCAGGGACAGGATGGTGCATGTGGCCCCTGATGTGACAGCCCTGCCACAGCCAGGGGAAGCCCTCAGGCTTTCTGTGGCTGGGGACCACAAACAGTCTCTCTCTCTCACCCCTGCAAGCTGCTGGGTTATTGCCAGCTCTGATGGAAAGGACTCACATGGGAATGGAGCTGCACCCGGTGTTTTCCCACATCCCCCCCCAGGCTAGAGTGATCATAACATTTCTCTGTAAAACACCATGTAAGACTGGAAAATTGTTTAGCTTTTTTTAAATCAAAGGCAAGCTGGATTTGCAACGACAACCTCTGCACATCTTTCACTCCCAACAAGGCAATTTCCTTTGCAGTCTGATTCTGAGTGCAATAAAATGTAAGCTAAGCCACTGTAGGGTTTGCAGCCCCAAAGCTCTGGGGAAGCTCTGTTCTCCTCGTCTTTCCAACAAAATAGCTAAGGAGGATTGCTTACAGTGGGAAGTAAGAAATCCCACAAAGATTAATAGGAGCTGCTAAAGAGCTCAAATAGAAGTGGTTTCCCTATCAGGACTCCAGGGAAGAATTTGGCTTTGCTACTGACAAGCCATAGATATCATCCAGGGTGGAAAATACTGCCAGGAGCTGCAAATTATCCTTATTTTCCCCTCAGTCTGTTGCCATACTTGTGTCTTCATGGAATACCAAACTTAAGTGGATTTTTCTGTACTGAGTGACTTTTCAATTTTACAATACAATGTCATTGATAGATCTGATGGATACCACTCACTGCATTTCAGTCTCTGCCACTGCTGTCACTGTTTCCATTCATTGATCTCAGCTGGGAGTACCCTGACTTGAAACTTGACTCCTGTGTTGCAAATATAAGACACACTTTGCAGCAGTAAATGGTTCCTCTCTCCTTTTTATTAAAGACCAAAAAAGAAATCTAGTCCAAATAGCAATCCATTGGATATACTTTCCTCTGATGCATTGTTACCACAAACCACTGCTCCTGGCAGCCTGCAATTAGTACTGAAAAGCATCCACTGCTTTAAAGAGCTTTGTCTTTCAGCAGTTAGTAAATACAGTGTGCCCCTTCTGTGGGTCTGTGGGGGTAAGGCCAGGATGTTCCCTTAGAATGTCTGGGGGTTTATTTCCTACTGTGCTGTTCAGCTGCAGATTGTATCTGCAGACAGAGCAGTTGAATGAAGACTCAGTGATGAGCCTGGTCATCTCAATCTGCATCTGCAGCCACCTAAATGGGAAAGGGGGATCTCCAGAGACAAATTCAGAATTTGATGGGCTGAAGTGCCCTTGGATGTACTTATGCCTGCCACAAACACCCAAACCCACCCTCTGGGAACAAGTGAAAAGACCCTCATGGGAGGAGGTTTTACATTACCACCTTTAGGCAAACTATCAAATGAATTCTAGTATATTGCCCTATACAGTTACCTACCAATATGCTTTGAACAAAAAATATAAAGCAAACATGTCATCCTCCTGGATGGTTTTCACAGTCCTGATGATTAAGGTTTGACTTCCTGTGTACAGGTTCATACCACCTGGGAAAAGAGGAATGAAACAGAAGAAAGTGTCATAGTGGGTCCAGGTCTACAGTTTCACATGGGGGGGTACCTGTAGAGTGGTGCCTGGGGTGCAGCACAGTGAAGGAGCAAGGAGTCAGGCCCAGTGGGATATATTGGGATCTTACTGGAATTTGTTCCAGAAACACGAAAATGGATGAATTTCTTCTACTTTTCATGTGTGCGAGATATTTCCTGTAAAGAAGAATATTTTTATTATCATTCAGCTGCTTTGAGCAATACACAGATTTGCATTTCATTGGCAAGACTTAAAAATCTAGGCAAAAACACTTGAGGTTTGTGGAAATGACTGAGTCTCCTTTCCCTTGTGGAGAATATCAGTGTGTGGTGTTTCATGCTGGTACCACTGGACTGTCTGTGCCTGATCTCGGAACCTGATGGCTTACAGACACATCTCCATGTGTGTTGTGGCTCTTTGTCCCCTCTAGTGGATAAATTTCTATCTACAGATCTGTTTTTTCCATGAGCTGGACCTGCAGGAAGGAGAACATGAGAGCTCCTGGGGAAGGGGGCTGGTGTGGGCAGGAGCCCCACCCAGGGGTTAGGATGGGGTGAACAGAGACACCTTTGGTACTCTGCTCCTGTATGAAACACTCAGCCCCGAGGTCCTGACTCAGGCATGACTCAGCTTTTATTCAGGAAAAGCTCCCAGCAAGGATAATTGCTGCCACCTTTGCCCTTTTTCTCCAGCGGTTGGTCCCGGGGCTCTGCTGATGCAGGCAAAGGTTCCCCGTGGGAAATGCCAACTTCTTCATACTTGACAAAAAGAGGTAGGCAGGCTGTGAGATAGCAGGGGGGGCTCTACAATCATAAAACAAAACCTGCAAGAAGCAAGGGCCCTAACTGTACACCTATTCCACATAAAGAACTTATATAAGTCAGTCATGTTTAAGATATTTCCATCTTTTCCTGTCTCTTTCACTCTCTTTGGCAAGAGACATATGGATCTCATTATAAACAAAGGCCAATTGTTTTAATATTTAGAGTTTCCCACATCAAGCTGCAGTGGTTTTTTTTTTCTTTGACTGGTTTTAATGCATGTGCATATGCTGAGCAGATAGAGTTTTTCTTTTTTATTTGAAATGGTTGCCTTAATGTCATGTCCCTAACACCTTCATCCCAGCTTTTGGACATGGATCAAAACAAAGTATTTTTAGTTTTGCATTAAAATGAGAACAATACATGGAGGAAGGGATTGGCTCTCCAACTCAGCAGATTTTTGCTCTCCCAGCTAGGCTGCTTCAAGGAAAAGGACATGGGCCAACATCTTTTCCATTTTACTGGGCAAATTCAGAGTACCACTAAGGAATTGCTGGGTTGAGAAGCTCCCACTTTGCACACATTAACTCTAAACTGCATGTGGACCAATACCTCTAACAGAGTATGGAAATGAACACAACATCCAAACCACTTTCCTCTAAAAGAACAGGATTATACCTGACTGCTTTAGGATAACTCCTGGTCATATAGAAAGGCTGTGGGAAGGGGAAGTATTTTTCCCCTTTCCAAAGCATGTGTGTACAATTTAGAGTGTAAATAAAGTGTCAAACTTCTTTCCTTCCAGAGTAAGAAAATACCATCATCTACTAGCCTCTAAAGTGGTTTAATAAGAGGGGAAAAAAAAGAAGTAGACACTGAGAGTGACTTTGTGAAGTAACACTTCACAATTACACACTGTAACACAATCATTTTTGTAAGTGAGTACACATAGAAGCTGCAGGCATCACCCATCAGGCTTTCAGTGATGTGGATGTGCACACATGTGAGTGGTACTGCCTGTCCTCTGTCCCTATGCATGTGCTGCTCCGTGCCACTCAGACCCTGCATCAGCTCAGCTGAGCAGCCCAGAGGAGCTGCCTGAGCCCTCTGCTCTGGCTCTGTGCCTTCCAACATGAGGAGAGAGGAGTATCTGAACCCAGGAATTAACATTAATCTCTGCACCAGATGGTGATACACCAGATATTCTTTTAAGGTGAACATGTGATCTACTGTACAGCAAACCAGAGGGGTCTGCAGTCACATGGCAAAACGTATAATAACTCAGATAGAGCTTTGATTAGACAACTGACCTGGTTACCATCTGTAGCAACCAGAAGCGGGCTTGACGTTTTTGGAACATTCTCCCCAGAAGCTTAATTCTTCCACCTCTATGGCACAGCAATCCTGCTGAGCAAACTACACCAAGAAACAGAAGGAAGCTAAAGATACGCTGCTTGAAGCATGTTGTTAAGGTTACAAGGCTTGGGGTTTCCTTTTTTTTTTTTTTTTTTTTTTTCCCATTTCCCCCCTCCTTCTTTCAAACAAGCCACATCTTGACTCATACGGTCTGATGTGAAAACCTACTCAGTTATTTGATAGTTGGGAAATCTAGATGAGACTGTAAGTTATTTCAAGGGAAGCCTGTGTGTGCTGTGAACTCTCTCTCTCTCTCACACACACACACACACACACACACACACACACGAGTTAGCTCTGCACTATGGTAGTACAGACAGCTGTGACTCCGGGTAGGACCCGAAGACTTTTATTCAAAATACCATATGGATCACTGAGGAGACGCAGTGTGGAAAGGGTAAGCCATGATTTCTTTGTCCTGAATGCATGCCCAGAGGATGAGGAGGGTACCATTTGATAACAGTTGTCTGCCCTGTTAGCAGTCAGAACTAACAGGGATTATGTCATGGTGTGAAGAAATTACTACTGCTGTGTGACATGGTAGAATTACTGTTGGTGGGACCTGTGTGCTGATGAATGGGAATTAATAATTGTCAGAGGCTGTGTGGAAACTTAGAGTGGAAATTGGAGCCAGAATGAACTGTAAGATAACGTAAAACAAATGTAACTAGTTAAAGACTCTGTGGCAATTGTTGGGGGTAATAATTTCTGAAAAAAAATAGTTTTAAATATTCAATACTTGCTGAGAGAGCTTGATGGCATATGGCAGCACTGACCTGTAGCAGTGAGGAGTAAATAATAATGACAATAATAGTAATAATAATAGTAGCAGCAGCAGTAGTAGTAGTAGTAGTAATAATAATAATAATAATAATAATAATAATAAAAATGTCAAAAAATGAACACCAGAGGAAAGCTCAGGGTGGTGTGGAAGTGCTCTTTGTAAGTGAGCAGAGATGCAGATGCCCACCAATGTCTGTCCCAGCAGAGACATTCAGCAAGCAGTGGTGGCAGTGAGGGTTCTGCAGTGCACAGAGTCTCTCTAATTGCTGGTGACACCACAGGGCTGCCCCTGGACAGCCAAGGCAATGCTGCTGCTTTCATGCTGCAGCAGGAATAGCAGGGAGTCCCAGAAAAACTGCAATAGTGTCATTAATTACTTGGAAGCACATCACTTAGCAGCAGTCCCCAGGGAACCAGGAGGTCCTGGCACTTTGAAGATTGATGGGCTGGCAAAGAAGCAGTGGCTGGGACAGGGGGCCCAGCTCAGAGCATGCTGGACACACACAGAGTGCACACTGAGTGCACATCTGGCACACCCCAGGTGCTTTCAGGCTGCCTTTGCCTGCTGTGCTGCCTCTGACAGAGCTGGCAGGGGCAGCAGAGCCTCCCAGGGGACAGGGACACCTTGCACACACTCAGCCCAGCTCGTCACTACTGATATCCCCCAAAACTGTGCTCAGCTCAAGGGAACAGGCACCCTCTGCTCATTCCTGCCCACAGGGCTTTTGGGTTGAGTGCCCCACGGGTGGGCAAGGGGTGCTGCACTCCCTGGTGGCAAGTGTAGAAGCTCTACAAGCCCAGAGGGGCTCAGAGTTGGTCCTTTCACCCAGGACAGAGGAAAACCTTTGAGGCATCTGTTTTGCTGAAAAGCAGTCTGGCTGCAGCTGCAGCCACCTGTGAGTTTACTTCAAGTCTGTTGCACTCAAAAGAAAAAAAAAAAATCTGCTTTTGTATGTTTCAAACCTATTTTTTTCTGCATTTTTTCCTCTCAAAAGGAGTGTAATTTAATTTAGACAAATTCCGTCCTTTTTTTAAGGAATATGAGAAAAATCTCAAAAATTAAAAGCTGTTCGAAAAATGTTTTGATTAAACACAAAGCCTTTTTATTGTTTGTTTTTCTTTCCCTTCCATTTGGCAGAAGAGAAAGCAGAATAACTTTGTGTCAACCTGAAAAATATTTCCTTTGCCTTTCCAGCCCGTCAAGCAAACCAAAGATAATCAATTATTCACACAGCTTTGGTCTGCTATTGTTTGATTGTGGGTTGTTGCTTTGGAGAGCACTCAGAAATGTCCCTCCCGGTAAATTCGGGCTTTGCAGTTCAAGATGCTGGTTCTGAGGGGGGCTCAGGGCAGACAGCCCTGATGCCTTAACCTGCCTTGGGTCAGGTTTGGTTTTGTTCCTGTTCCCTGCCCGGCACTGCTGCCGCTGGGCCGGGGTTGGGATCTGGAGGTTTGCAGCTGCCCCTGCGAGTGTGGGGAGGCAGAGAGTGGTGGCCCCTTCCACGGTGGCTTCCCGCAAGGTGGCAGATGATTTTTCATCCAGAGTGAGCTCTCAGCTGCTGCAGGGCCACCATCCTCTGCTGCCGATGGCCACAGGGGGTCCCTCCCTGTCTGGAGTGGCTCATGATTTTATGCAGACTGTGCCCGAGGCTGAGTAGTCTGGAAGCAAATCATAAAACTATAAATGTTTGGTTTGGAAGGGACCTTAAAGATCATCTCCTTCTTACACTCCCCCCCCCGGCTCAGGGCAGGATGACACACACTACATCATGTTTCTCAAGACTCTATGCAACCTGGTCCTGAACTCTTCCAAGGATGGGGCATCCACAACTTCTCTGGGCAACCTGTACCAGTGCCTCACCACCCTAGCAGTAAAGAATTTTTTTCCTAATATCTAATTTAAGTCTCTTCTCTTTAAATTTAAAACCATTCCCCCTTTCTCTATCTCTATTTGAGAGACATACAACAGTGCAGAAAATGTGAGACTGCTCTCCTCCATGCATGCACATATCCCCTTTGGAAACGTCTTATCCATACTGACCTGCCTGACAACAGCTGCCAGAGCCTTTGTTTTGCTCTGTGCATTAGTCCATGTGGTGGAGAGGTGTAAAAACCAGCAGCACTCTCACAGGGTGTTCCAGGATACAACCCCTTGGCAGGGAGCAAGGCAGAGCATGGAAATACCTTCAAAAGAAGGTGTTGGAGAATGTTAGTGTTTATGCAGGAGGCAAGAACAGCTGCAGAAGGATGGCCAGCCACTGCAGGGGACTTAACAGTGTGTACAGACTTAACAGCTCCACACACAGCCCAAGTGACACTGTCAGGGGGGTTGTGTTGTTTTATTTTCACTCACATCCACAGTTTATTTCTCTCCTTCCCACTTCTTGACCTAAGGTTGGGATGGTTTAGACTTCTCAGGCAAATGCTGGAGCCTTGCTTTAAGGGTTGCCAGAGAACTTGATGGGATGATTTTTGCAATCACTTCTTTTTTGTTCTGAACCTCTGTCATTGCTGCTTTTCTCTCTGCCTCATCACAGAACTGCCTCATCAGGCATCTAGCCCATGAGGTTGTGGTCAGCCTGGCTGAAGGATGCATCATGTTGTCTCTCCCTGGAGCCCCCCACCAGCTAGAGCTGGCAGGGCAGATTCTCTGCACTTGGGGTCCTGAAGCCCAAAATCTGTGTCTAAGCTCAGAGTCCACAAAATCCCACTGCAGCAGTGAAAGACCCCGAAATACAGGGCTGAGTGAGCAGGTTTCACATGCAAAGCCTGAGATGTGAGAGATCTGTGCAATGCATGGCACACACCTACCAGAAGATAGGGCTTTACAGCTTTTACAAGTCCAAGTGAAAAAGGGCATTGCTAAATATTAGTAGGTATGACACAGAGACCACCAGACACGTCAGCAGAGGCAGAATCAAGCTTTGTGTTTTGTGCCATGGAGCACACCAGCAGCTGGTGTCAGGTCTGAGGCATGAGTTGGGTCCATCTAATTCAATGCTGATGTCTATGAGAGGTTTTCTTCCTGACCAGCACCTGGGATTACCTTTGGGATCACTGCAAAGGCAGTCAAAATACTGTGGGGGGGTCTTCTGAACATGTTTAATTGATTTAACAACTCTTCAAACTGCAGCCAGTTCTACTTTAACCAGTACATACACTTTGATTAGAAGAGGATCTCCCCCTCCCTTCCTCTCCCCCACAAAAAAACCCCAAAAACAAACAAACCAGGAAATGCAGATCTCATCCCTAACACAGCATTTCTCAATGCAGAGCCCTCCCCTCCAGATTTTTCTTCTCTGGGTCTTCTTCCCCCCCACATGTTAAAGATGCAGTCCCTTCTCCCTTTGCATTATTGATGTGAGACGGTTTCTGCCTCCCAGCTATGTTTATTATATCCATGTGCTGCGGATGTGTGCGAGAGGAAGATGAATGGAGTCCTGCTAATGTCTAACAAATGCCTAGCACCATCCAGAGATCTCTTTCTGCTGCTTCAAGGCTCTGGTAAGGAAGAGCACAATTTACTCCTCTCAAGACCTCATTGGCTGTTTTCCAGCCACAGGAATGTTTCTCATCACAAACACAAGGCATTGTTTTTTTGGGTTAGAAAGTCTAGAGAAAACATGCAGCTTTCTTCTTTTGTATTAAAAAGGAATAAGTCTGCCCTCTCTTCTCCATTTGAGGCTCAAAGCCTGGTGCTGCAGAGGCTGTGTAAAAAGGAAGGCCACCTCCAGGCAAAATGAAGTGCTGTAAGAAACTCATCAAGCTGGGAGAGGTCTGACTGGAAAAGCCATTTTAAATTGGGTTTTGCAGTTTGTGCCCCAGCTTTAGGTCCCAGTTCTTAGCTATAGTAAATTAAAGGTCTCGTGCCTAGTTGTGTCAGTGGATGCTTGCAGCTCAGCAGGAATTTAGTCCAGATTGCTTTTTTATTTCTTGTGCTTCCAAAGAAGATAAGTTAAGATTAAAAATGCAGCCAAAGCCCCAAGCCACAGCTTCACTGTCCATTAGACAAATGTAAATCTATACCAGCAAGGAGCTGGGCCTGCTATTTACCTATGACACTTCCTCTCTGAATGGATATCCATGAACACTCACTCATATCATGACTTTAAAACACACCAGGCAGAGATAAATCCGTAAATGGATATTTATTGCCATAGAAAACAGATGGCAGAAGACAAAGCTCCCATGTTCTTATCCCAAGCTGCAAGCACGTTAAGAATGCAGCAGGAAACGTCATTCCTCCTATAAATAAATTTCTCTTGAGAAGAGAGAACCCAGGGCTGAAAAAAAAGTCAGTCTTTCTGCTCTGCAGGCCAACTCCGAGGCAGGTTTTCCCACGCTACTCTGCAGCTTATGGCGACCTTTGCTTTTGGCAAGAGAGGAGATTGCCTCCAAGCAAACCCAGCAAAAGAGTTCCAATATTTCTTGCTGCTGTAGAAACCTACCAACATTACTTTTTTATTATTCTGAGCTACTGATTTCCTTTTACTGGTAGACAAAGCATAATTCAGCATTCAGCTTGCTTCAAACCATTATTGCAGCATGGATTCAAGAGCAGAGTGGTGAGAAACTTCTCACAGTGAGGGCTGGAGTACAGGGTCCAATGGGGTGGAACAGGCAGACCTTGAACATTCACACAGGAGTGATCCTGGCCCCTGGAACCCTTCGTGCAAACTGTGAGTGATGCTGTCACACTCACTCTGACACCACGACTGAGCAAGGGCTCCAAGGGAAGTTGATCTTTCCAGTTCACACTATTTACTTGAAATCTCTTACAGTGGCATGCAGGTCCTGCAGACCTTTGCTTAGCACCTTCACTGACATTTTTTGGATGAGTATCTTACCTTGACAGCATCACTACTGATCTGATAGACTGCTGAGGTGACAGCAGAGTTACTCAGATATCATAGATAACAAACAAGCAGTAGATATTTGAGTGCAGAAGTTGCCAATGACAGAAGACCTGGAAGCAAGGAATTCCTGTGTTTTAGCAGTTTTCTGGAAGTTACTCAAGTCTCAAGGTGATGACAATTATTCACCATCCCCACAGATAAATAATTGTATCCAAAAAAAAAGAAAAGAAATTAATAAAAGGCTAATCTTAAGTAGCAAAGCTGTCACGTATACAATGCTCTGATATAATCACTTGTGACTGCTGAAACATCAATTTTATCTGCTTCATCTGAGCTTTATCTCTTCTGACCTGTTCACAGGTATTTTGGAGGAATTGGTTTAATTTGAACTCTACCTAGACAGATAAATGCTTAGTGCACCTCTCAGGTGTCTGGAAGTTATAATATTTTGTGACACTTCTAAAAGGTGTAACAAATCAAAACAGACTTCTCTGTGAAACGGATCAGGAGCTGTGCCAGGCTTCATCCCCCCAAAATGCATGCAGGTTAACAGTGCAAGAGGTAAGAGCACAGCAGAGCCTAATGGATAGTGACTGGTGAACTCTGAAGAATTTGGAACCAGGATACTGCTCAAATTGGCTTTCAAATGGTTGGAGTTTAATTGAATTATTGAATGCTCTCAAGGCCTGGAGACCTCACGAGCAGAGGTTCTGCTTTGAAATTTCCAGCGCTTCAGATTCTCATTTTGATGAGAAAATGAAAAGCTTTTTCATTACAAATTGGCATTTGTTGCTTTCACATTGGCCAAACACTGGGACAGAAAGGCCAGGGGACAGAGCAAGGGCAAGCCTGGGGACAGAGATTGGGAGCCAGAAATGCGCCAAATGTTTTGGATTTGAGTGAAGGGAAGGGGGGAATCTTGTGAATCCAGTTATAAAACTTTAGAGGGGGTGAAAAGGCTCCACTGGTTCATGGATTCTTCTGCAAATAAGCCTGCTCAAAGGGCTTTTTCAGGTAGCTGATACCATGATCACAGTCCAAGCAGCAGCCCCAAGCTCACACAAAGGTTTTGTGGTGGTTTCATACCAGGTTTAGTTTCCCTTGAGGTGGTGATCCACAGCCCAGAAAGCAAGAACTTACCACCCTAAACTGAAAGTTCCTGGAAGGGCTTTTCATTTCGGAGACTGTGTTTCTTGCAAGGTCAGCCAGTGATAGATAATGCAAAGGGGCAGTTTGGGTGTTTGAAATACCTTCAACCTGTCCCAACCTAAAGTCCTAGTCCTAACAGATCTTCTATCCAGGACTTATCCTGGAAGGGCTTAGGCATGCCTTCAGCTGGGTTTTAAAGTCCAGACAAAGAAAGTCTTCAGGCTTTATCAATTCCTGATCTGTACAAGGGATCGCTTGACTGTTGCTTCAAAAGTTTCCAGAACTAACAGCACTTTCAGGCATCCAGTAGAAAGTACAACACATGTCTTTTTCCAGTTCTTAACTTCTTCAGTCTTTTCATCCGTTTAAGGCAGGATAATACGCAGTGTTTGGAAAAAACAAAACAAAACAAAACAATGGAGGAGCAGCACATTTACTCTTCATAGATCTATTCCATTTTCATTCTAAAGCCTTCTTTGGTGCAGAACAGACACCAACACAAGCCTCTCAAGCACCAGCAGTGACTTCGGTGAAGCACACAAGCACCAGGACTCCCCTAGCCAGCCTGATGGAAACCATGGAAAAAGCTGTTCTGACCAAGAGGAATGCGTTGTGTAGGTAGTCACACAGTTCCTATTTTGCTGACTCAATTTAAGAAAGTTGGATTGAGATTTCAAACACATTTCCAAACTCATGGCCAAACTTTCTGTCTGAATTTAGTTTATTTCATGGTGAGGTATATGTTATCCTCATTTTCTCAAAAATTTCTAATGGCTTCAAAGAAATGGTAAATTTCAGTTCCACAAGAAAATGGGTGTGAGTGATTCTTACACTTTAATTTTTTTTTTTTTTTTTTTTTTTTTTGGGCCAAAGTTTCACACTCTCCAAATTGCATAGACATGGAGTGCAATTTGTCTCCACTTCCCAAAGCTACCATATGAAAAGCTTTTGGAAAGATAATGGACTGCAAATGATGCCATTTACTCACCCCACACACTCTACAATCCAACTGTCTTTCTGGAATATATTTAGAAGGTGCAATTAGGGTTATGCATGCTTCAAAATAAGTAAGCAAGTTTCTTAACAGAGATTGAAAATCATTTTAGTTTCCAGTACTCCCACTATAAAAGCCACCAATCTTGGTGGGGTGGGACCATGGATATAATTTTCTCTCAGAGTTTTGCATCAACACAGATTAGGTTAACTCTGTGAAATAGCTAAGTACTGAATAACCTGCAATTAATGTTGGTGCACTAAGCATCTGCCCTTTGGGGATCTATGTGCAGAACAAGTACTCTTTTACAGTTTTATAATTTTAGTTCAGAATAGAAATCCCTGCAAGTGGAAATCAAATCAGCCTTAACTCAAAAGTTCCTGCCGCAGGGAATTTCCACCCTGCCAGCTACCAACAGATGAGTTGGGACGATGGGGTGAGTGCTGGAGAAACTCAGCTTAGAGAGATTAAAGTTAGGGATTGGTGTTTTTAGTAATGTGTGTTCCTCATGTCAGCTTCCTTCCAATTGTACCTTCATCCAGCTTACATCTACAAGTTCATCATGAACCTGTTGTAATTTTTATTACTGTTTTAGGACTCTTCAGTAATCAAAGAAAAGAGATTCATGTGCTACTTCTGGTGACAACTCATCCCAATATCTTCAGAGACAATTTTGCATGGGATGAGTTGGGCTTTTCAGTTACAGGACATAAACACAGTGTCTTCTCTGTGTGTTTAGTCCTGGGGAACAGCTCTTGTTGAAGCATCTAAATTAGCTCAAATGGCCCTGTTAATCTTCAGTTATCAGCCCAGGGTTTGGCCTGGGAAGCCCTGTGGGAGCCTTTGCTTGTCCTTGGAGGAGAATTCTAGAGGGGTGATGCACTACCATCACAAGAAAGGCTCAGACACCACAGCAGAGTCAGAAAGGGAAAAGAGGAAGTTTAATTTTTCACTTCAGTTTATATAGATTTCCAGAAATGAGACCACATTGGAAGACTGAGGTTCAACCTCTTCAATTCCACTGGTCTGAGAAAATGTCCATCAATTGTCCCTCCTACCAGGAGGAAATGTCAACAATAGAGTTTGTTAGATAAACAACATAGAATTGTTTATAGTAAGTGTGTGAGAATCTGACTCCAAATATGTAAACTATCAGAAGGCTTAGAAAGAATAGCAAAAGAACAGGACAACAGGGGGAATGTACAATGCAAAATATATAGGCTGCACTCCACTCTAGAGAAAATACCAATCTGTTTCCTCATTGCTGTGGATCACTAGAACATCACCCGAGTCCCAGCAGAGCTAAAATTTGTGTCATAAGAGCAGCAATGCATGCTCTTGTCAACAACATTGTCCACCAAGTTCAACCAAGGTAGGTTTAGGCTGGATACTAGGAAAAATTTCTCCACTGAAAGGTTAGTCAGGCATTGGAACATGCTACTCAGGAAAGTGGTGGAATCACAATCCCTGGAAGTGTTCAAGTCTTGTGGATGTGGCACTTGGGGACCTGGTTTTGTGGCAAACACAGTGGTTCTGGGTTAACAGTTAGGCTTGGTG
Organism: Cettia cetti; assembly: GCA_013401135.1. NCBI lineage: Eukaryota > Metazoa > Chordata > Aves > Passeriformes > Sylviidae > Cettia > Cettia cetti. The sequence continues at coordinate 33,615 of VZUI01012575.1, read as the reverse complement.
ATCCTAGAGGTCTATTCCAATCTTAATGATTCCATGATTCTACCTGCATGACTCCAGCAGATGCAGGGCAGGTGCCAAGCAGCAGAGCCCTGTGCTCCAGCCAGCTCTCTGTCCTTGAGGCTGTGTCTACAGAAACTTTCATTCAATTTTAAGAGATTTGTTTGAGGTTTTTGGGGGTGGAGGGGGGGGGTGTCTTGGTGCTCACTGTTTCTTTTGGAGACATCTGTCTTCAGAGACCCTGAGGGCATGTCTGAACCTGTCTGAAGGACAGATCCATGACCATATTCTGGCATGGTGTTCCGTATTTATGTGTTTTCAGGCTGTGGGCACCGGAAGCAGATCACTGAGATTGCGCCAGTGGCTTGATAAAGGGCCAGATATCTCAACTGAGAACAGGGCAGCTGAGGAGATATGAAAGGGACTGGATACTGCACTTGCACCCTCTCCATATGCCCCTCCTTATTTGCAGGATAGGTTTCATCTGGCATTCAAGGAGATATGTGTCTCATAACAGTTTTGCTGCTTAGATGCCTGTATTGAATGTATCTGAAAAAGATGCTGAGGTTTGCCTGGGTAAGAGCACTGTGGTATGCTCAGGGGAAGAGCACAGATCAGTGAGCTCCCCTGATCAATGTGATCCATGAGAAATTGCTGCTATTCAGAGAGGAAAATGTCAATGTCCTTTTTGTCCTCCACAAAAATCTGAAAAAGCTCTCCAACATCTTGCTTTTATTAACCCATTTGCTATAGGTTTCATAGGCACAGTACACGTCTTACTACAAGGCTTGTCCTACATGGATTGTAATATTATCCAGAATGCTTTGGAGCATCTTAGGAAGCTGAATGGGTTTGGCTTCAAGTAATCTGTCTTTCAGTCTTTTCTTAAGGCACCTGCAGACAGGAGGAGGATGATGATCAAGGTTAAAACCCTACAGGTAGTCTACCCTCATTAAAGGTCCAGATTTTCACAAAAACCAAGAAAAGTGAACTGCCAATTTTTCACAGGCTCTCCTTTCCTCAGAGCTGACTTCAAAGCTGTTACTGTTGCCTGAGGGCAGAGCCTGGAGTTCCTAATATTTGAAAACACCATCCAAGAAAATCTGTCAAGGCCAATATGATAAACAGGCTATTGCAAGAGGGGAGTTTGGCAATCCTACACCACAATTTGAAATTATTCCTTATAATATATTGGACTTTACATATTACAAGGCTCTGCAGACATTGATCCTCTGCAGACCTCTGCAAGACTCAGCCAGTGCTGTTGCTCCCACTCGGCAGCCAAGATGCTTTTAGGGTAAAAGCCAAGCTGAACTGCCAACACCCTGCAAATCTGGGAGTGTTTGATGCAGGATCAAACCTCTGGGTTCCCATTAGCTCAAAGAGCAGTTCCACATCCCCTTCCTCCCTCTCCAGCATCTCTCCACCCAACTCATGCCTGCAAACCACACCAGAGACTGGGAGGAGGCTTTCTAATTTTCATAATTTCCACTCTGAAATGTTGGAAAGCTTCCTTTTTCCATCCTGGACTTTGTTGTAATTCAGGCATTGTGTATCCTCCCATAAACTTTCAAATGCACCAATAGTGGCAGTTTCCTGCAAGAGAAAAAGGGTTTGCTTCAGTTAAAGCAAGTGGGAACATGGCCAAGAAGAGTCATTAAACCAGAGAACGTTGATTTTTAAAAGCACAATTATGTTAGTGCATTCCAGTGTATCCAATCAGTCACCCGAGAGTGGTTAAAGTGTCCTTAGGGCCAACCTCTGGCTTCTGGAGAATGGTGCCAGGGGAAAGATAATCAGGCTGATGCCAGTGGATGACCTAGCCCCCTTTCCTGACAATCAGTCACAGCAGACTTTGTGGTGCTGGTCAGGCTCTGGGTCACAGAAGTATTTTGAAATCATTTTGTTCCTGAAATTTGTTTCATATGAATTCATGGATGCTGTTATCCACCCTAGACTGGAATGGAAATTGCTGAAAGATCCAGAACAGATCCAGGGTGTAGGCAGCATAAATGTTTTCTTGAAAAGGCCAAGAGATACCATGGGTTCTCTGAACATACCTTAAAGCACTCAGCACTAGTGTTTTCTCTGAAATCAGCACCTTTTTCCCAGGGAGTCCTCTGTGTTGGGGGCTCAGGGTGAAAGAACCCCATTTTAGAGGGAAGGGAGCAACACATTTCAGGAATCACTGGCTTTTAGATAAATTGCAGATGGGAACCCACAAATGCAGACACCCCAAATCATGTGAAGATGGATCAGGCATCTTGTGCAGCCCAGGGTATCCACCACCTCAGTCCTGCACTCAGCCCCTCTCCATGAGGTCAGGGCTTTGCAAAGAGAGACTGCAGGCCTGACCTCAAATTCCCCAGTCACCAGCCTCTGAGAAACCTTCTGTTGTTTCTGTTTCATAACCATTGCCCACTGGGGAGGCAATGACCAACTCTCCCTCCCGGTTCCTAGCTTGCAAAGCCAAGAAATACCAACATGAAAAGGTCCACATTCTCTTATCCTGGAATGAACTGACCACGTCTGGTCACACAGGGACAGAACCCAGAATACCATCTACGTGGGCTTTTCTTTCCCATGACAAGTTTCCCAATCAGAGCTTGAATAAACATTAGGTCATCACCAATTTATAACAGCAGAAATTTATGTCTCTCTTGATCATATTTTCATAGAAGCAGAAATAAGCTTTCGTTCTTGTTATTCTCCCCATATCTTAATCACTCTCTGACAAAACCAAATACACTATTTTGAAATCAAACAGATTCACAGTGTTCCCTGCCCAGGCAGTGATTCTTGTCTGACTGGACCACTGCCGTATTCAGTGTTGATTTTGGTGGGCTTCAGACATAAATCTTCCCAAAGACCATTTTTCTTACTGCACAGAATAAGAGCCCCATTGTTACAGCAATGGTGCATTTGGGACACTTCTCCATTGCTCTTTAGACCAAGGCAGACAATTAATGGGGCAGTTCTCATGGCTGAGTACCCTTTTTCATCTCCTTTTCATAATGGATCAGAATGGTCCAAGGTACTGTACCTGGGGAAGGTTGTTGCTCTCTGTCCCCTTTTATCTTGGTGGAGCAATGGCTTGGAGGAGTGTTTATACTGAGATCTAGGCAAAAGCACCACAACAGAAATGTTCAGTCATTTATGCTTCTCCTGAATCCTGAAACAAACCAAATGAGGCGAATCAGGACCAACTTTAAGTGCCTGGTTCTCACAGACCAACACCTCAGCCTAGGAAGGAAGTTTTCCCTGGCTTTGCAAGGTCATGACATGGCTTTGTCAGTTGATTCCAGTCCATGATAAGGCTGAACCACAGCTGTCAGAGCACTTCAGAGGTTGTTGCTCAACCCATGTGTGCATGGCTTATCAAGGGAAATGGACCATGCACTGCTGGTGCTGTCTGTGGGGTGAAGGCAGGGACCAAGGGCAGCTTGCTGTCCTAAACAGAGGTGGAGTGGGAGCCAAATCAGGGGTAACACAATCACTCACGAGTGCAGATCAAAAAACCTTTGGCACCCTGTGAGCTACTTGTCTGGGTAGAGATCCTGCTGTGTCTGAGCTGCATCTGGAGCTGGAGGGAGTGTGGGACCTACAGGAGAGGACATGGTGTGGCATTCCAGGCTGACACGGAGGGCCTGGTGGAAACTGCCCAGAAGAAATGTGGACAATCCTGCATGTGGTTCCAAGTGGATTGCATGGATAGAATATATGGCTCTAAGCAATGAAGTAGTGAATTTATTTCAACCACATAGAGCCATTCAACTTGTGAACAACATTAGCTGGGTTTTGATCACTCCTTTTTTTCTGAGCTACTGTGGTGCTTGGGCAGAACTTCTAAGTTCATCATTCTCCTAAAAGTTCCTATATTTGTTTTCCTTAGACTTGAGTCTTCTTTTTAAAAAGAAAATCTGCCATATCCTTCAGCTGCAAATGATTTAATAGCTCTTGGCTTTGTGTGATCTGAATATTTTCTTGTTCTCTTGCTTTGCAGCTGTGACCTACTTAATTACAAGCAGGAAACAAACCCCAGAATCATTAGACTTTCTGCCTGGCTTGAAGAAAGGGAAAAAAATAAAAATCTTATGTTGTTAAATACTAGGATGTCCTTCTTAATAACAGGAAGTCAAGCTCCAGATAGCAACAGTGAACATTTGAATTCTTTGTGCATCAGATAAGAACAGCAAAGAGTTTATGGGTTTTATGTTTTATGGCATGGATGTTTTGGGGGCAGGGGAAATGACAGCCGCTTCTAACAGCCAAAATGGGAATGAGTCATAAATTTCTAAATCAAGAGTGTAAATCCTCTTTGTTTTAAGTTCTGAACAGCTTTAGTCTGCTCTGTCCATGGAGACAATGAAGTGACTGACTTGCTGCTTCGATCCGGCAGTGTTCGATCTATTTTATCCTCTTTTCAGGAAGTATGAGCAAACAAGCCAGACAGTGAGTTAGGATCCCCCATGGCAAACCATCAGGTTGGGAGACAGAGCATGGGAGAGTTTGATTAACTTCTCTCCACCTCTGCAGGAGTGTGGGCTACTATTTATACATCCTGAAACTCAGTACCCCATCTGGAAATGCTGTGCTGTGGTAGTAGCTGTAGAAAGGAACCAGAGGAAAGGAAGGCCAGGACTGCCAGCCTCTGAAACTGGCTGTCCCACACGGGGACTCCAGCCCCCTATCCCTGTTTATCACAGCTCTGGTAACAGCTCAATAAAACAAATCTTCCAGTGTATCATGAGGCAATAGAAGCTGATGTTTGCTCAGGATTTTAAACCAACCAGCCACAGAAGTGCAAGTTTTCCTCTTCTGTCAACTGTGCATGCATTATCACTGCAGATGGCATGGATCCAGCACTGTCCTACAACAAATGGAGATTTTCCATTAGCAGGAGCCACAGGGGTCTGCGTTTCGGGAGCAAACGGGGTAGAGGTCAAGTCTTGTGCTCTACTGAGAAGGTCTAACTGGTCCCAGCTGGGGAGGTGTTCACAGCAGGAAGATCTACTCCAGTACAGAAATCCCCCTCCATTGACTCCTGAATTTCCCATTTGCAGGTTAATTCTGCAATGGCAATAGAAACAGCCAAAGAGCCCCCTGTGATCCAGCCCCAGTGCAGATGCCATGAATGAGTGTGCAAGTGTGTGCACACACAGGGCATTGTGGTTTTAGCAGCATGACAGTCTGGGACATCTCCTTCCTCCACGGCAGCCTCCCTACACACACATTGCATGACCTGGATACAGCACTACACCCACAGGCAGCACACACATGCATAAGCAGTCTTCACCTCAGGGAACATTTATTTGCCCACAGTTATGCTCATTCTGATAATCAGTGTAGGAGCTTTCAACACAGAGGGTATGTTATCGATATCTTAAGTATTTCTGCTTTTTGCTGCATAACTCCTATGGAACATGACCAGTTGGCTTTCTAGAACACTTATTTACTTTTTAATGTGAAACAGTTCCCCTGAGATTTCACATCATGTGACAAATGACAGTGAATTAATCTGTTGAGGAAACGGAGACCCATAAAGCTGTGACTCTTCTAATGTTGTTCAAGGAACCAATGACTTTCCTGGAATAGGACCAGATTCCTCCTCATTTTCACTCTGCAGGTTATGTTTGACCTGCTTATCTTCCTCTCTGTCCATGACAATTACATTCTAACCAGTAATATCAGTATTTACTAGTAATGATTTTTATAAGGAGTTTCAGAAAAAAGAAAATATCCCTTCTTTATTTTAGGCAGGAACAGGATTTCCAACCCATAAGCAAGATCAGACATGAGAAATCTGGACCACAGATTTTCTAAAACATGTTCCCTTTGCCCTCCTTCTTTTCAGTGAAATGCTCACCCTTTTATGTGAACAGAAAGGACTTTGTATCAGTCATTGAAAGCAGTGTGTGTTACCACTGGGTCTGAATCAGGCAGATACTTAAATGCATCTGCAGGATAAGTTGCAAGAAAATGTTTTGCTGTGATGGGCTATTTGTGCTGTGTGTAGGCTTGTTTTGCATGGACAGCAAGGCTGCCCTTCATTAAATTATCTACCATGCCATAGGGCAGAACTTCAGACTGGTGTTTATGAGCCACCAGGTTTGTCCTTTCTTGCAGGCAAATGAAGCCAGCTAGGGGACACCTGCAATGTGAAAAAGTGTGTCTCCCAAACCACACCCTCAGCCAAGGCCATTGGGACAGCTTGATCATCACCTGATAAGGGGTGGGAAGCACAAGATAAATATATAATTCAAAATTATGTGAACACAGACATAACAGAGGAACCTCTCATAAAGAATCATAGAAAGGGTTGGGTTGCAAAGGACCTTAGTGTTCATCTAATTCCAGCCCCCAAAGGCAAACACTTACTCCAGTCACCAAAGGAATAAGCAAAAGCTTGAAACAAGTAAGGTGTAACTGCACAAGTGCGTGACTTGTTCTGTGGGCAGTCAGGCATGTTCAATCCTCAGTCTGAGAGTCAGTGCCCACCTGATGGGCACAGACACGGGTTTGTCTCAGGGTTGCATTGTTTCACCCCTGAACCTTGTCAGAGGCTATTTCAGACATGGGTGAATAACATGGAAGGAAAACAGCTCAGCTGCTGGATGAGCTCTAGGTTGTTCCCTGCTCATACATGCCTCACAAGCAGGGTGTGATTTTTCTGTTTTCTCCTGGCCAAAAATAATTCTCCTGAGCATTTCTGCACATGATAGGAGAGAGCAGGGTGAAGATGAACCTTGTGGTGATGGGCATGTGCAAGCACGTGCTGCTTTGACTGGAGAGCCCAGTCACAGGACATTACAGTGCCCAGCGGGATCAGAGTTAATCATAAGCTTGGGTTTCCAAAGTGAATAATCGTATTTAAGATCTCACCATTCACTTTCTGCGGCTGTTCTGCACTATTTCCTTAATACATTGTCCTGACCTACATCCCCTCCTGCAGACTCATTCACCACAGCATCATGGAGAAAGAGGATTGAATAGCAAATCTCTGCACAATCTCTTTCACGTTTCTGCATAGCAGAAGTGAAAATCACTTTAGCTGGTGGAATATTAGGGACAAGTACAAGCCCAGCTTTATAGGATTCACCTACTCTTAAACCTTGTTAAATCACTAACACAACTTACTTTAGGAAATGAAATGTGTATGATTTGAGGAGATGACATACTCTCCTCTGTCAGTCAATAAAAATCTCTCTAGAGTGAGGACACGAACAGCCTTACACAGATGGAGCTGCTGTTGGCATAACGATAATACTTAGCACTACCAGAGCACTTTACATTTCAAAGAGCTTTAGAAACGTTATGATCAAGGTGGATGACTGGAATAGTAAATTTTCATTCTGTTATTACTGTGAAGCAGCAGTTCATTTCATTATGGAACATTTTAGGCCATATGGACTCATGAGAACATCTTGAGGAAATTGGCCAGGATTTCTGACTCATGATGTTCGTCCTAAAATGCAACCAGCAGGGAAGTCTTCAGTTTCTTGAAGATTTTCTGCAGGAAAGTTTTAGGGGTGTCAGTGGTGGCAGACCCGGGGGACCAGGGGGAGGCTGTTCATATCTGTGGTTTTGGAAGCACATGAAAGGTGAGAGTTAGGAGGAGAGTTAACTGAAGCAGTGCAAGCATAGGCATCATGTTTGCCTGGACCAGCAGATCTTTGGGCCAATACTTCCAAGAACAATTGCTTGTCTAGCAGTTCCAGAGAGGTGAGCTAGGGGTGTTGGTGCCTCCTCTACAAGCCAGTGAAGGTTCAGGCATGATCATTGTCCAGATGTTGTGGCTCAGCCAGACTGAGATCACGATTTTTTAGCAATCCAAAATTAATGCAGGGCCAACTCTTAGCTGATCAAAGCTCTCAGCAGACCCAGTATGGACATCTATACTTTATTTTCACTCCTCTTAAATTTGGGAGAATTTCATCTGCCTAGAGCATACTGTATAACATCCCTCAAGATCTCAGGATTTGCTTCTTCAAATCAAATGCCATTCCCAGTCCTTTAAAAACCCTTTTCTCAAAGTTTTCCTTATACAAACTAAGTACAAAAGCACAAGAAATAAAACTAATAAGTTGCAGTCCTTGCACTCCAGGAAGTTCCCAACGGACACACAGAAACCCTCCATGATCCCTCCTTGGGTGACAGCAAGGTCACATATCAGGGGAAAGACAGAGAAGCCCAGATGAATCAGCATGAGGGATGACAGCACCTCGACTTGGCTTAGGTTCTCTAAGTGGATTTGGTGACCATTTGAAAACCTTGGGGGACTCTGTGGTTCAGTGCAGATACAGGAGGGAGGTCACTGCTGTAAAGTCCCCTGGCTCTGCCTGGGCTCATGTGAAGGGAGAAGGGTGGCTCCTTTTCCATGTGTTTGATAACTTGGCAGCAGGACGTCCCTTACCTGCTCCCATTGTATCAGACACGAAAATTATGTGCCATTAAGGCAAAGGAGAAAATTGTAACCAGTTAAATAGCCCAAAAAAGCATCTCCAAAATAAGAAAGCATGAAGCTGTGACATGAAAGGGAGCTCTGACAGTATTAATCCTCTTTACATTATAGAGAAATAAAGATCAAAAAGATCTGTGAATTTGAAATAGAACCTAAAAGACCACATTGGACTGGAGCTACAGGGACCATTGGGGCCATTTGCAGAGCAGAAATGGGATGTTTCTGGTGTGTCTACAGCAAACTCAAAGGAAACTGCCTCCCCAGCACATCATACCTTCAATGCAGCCAAACACATCCACACCCATCAGAAAGCTGTGGGTAGAGGCTTACTCCAGAGCATGACAGAGAGAGATGCTGAACTGCTCTTTCCAAGGCCAGAACATAGGAAGGTGAACATGGACCCATCTCTGAAGCTCCTGGTGCAGGCAGCACCCACCTACACCTGTGCATGGCAGGGATTTGCAGGGTCTGCAGAGAGGAGGAGCTGCCTGCAGGATTTGGGATGGGAAATCCACCCCCAGCCTTCAAGCCCCATGAAAGTCCCATGAAACAACGCAGCAGCTCAAGGGGGTTGGTTTTTTGCTTTTTATCAAGGGAAGTAAGGAGCTATTTTTATACCCTAGTAACAGCCTTTCTTTGGACTGTCAGTAAAACGTGGGAGGTTTCATAGTAAATGTTTTGGCTGACATTTTCTCAGAAACAGCAGGAAATAATCAGTGCATAATTAGAGAGGAAAAGACCTGCAAATGTCTATAGATCTATGTAGAGCGCAAAGGGCTTCTTTTTTTACCTAATTGACCTTAGTGAAGGTGAAGCTGAGCATGTTTTATAGAATTATAAGATGATTTTACAGAAATTCCTCAAAGGCTACACCAGTGGAAGAGACAAGTTGCTAATTCTCAATAATTTTTTCTCCTCTCTTCTGCCATTCCCTTTAGCAATAACCTCTTCTGACCATTCTGGATAAGAAAGTGTACATTCTGTGGTGTCTTGCTTGAAAAGAGCTCTTTTGATAGAGTATCCCTTGACTCTAGAGGGGATGGGCTATCTTTCCCTGAGAAACCTCCATGGTTGCAATTCCCTTGTGTCCTTCAAGGTGGGTTGAGCAATCTCTACTCAGACAGCTTTTACCCTCTCAAAAAATGCTATGTGTCAGGTCAGCAGGAAAACCTCCACAGGAAACCAGACAATCTGCTCTAATCATGAAGGTAAATCTATCCACTGAAATGTTCACTGGGCCTTCTCTAGACTCAAGTGACTCCTGAGGAGACTGATCCAGTCTATCAGTTAAACAAATACATATGAAAACTGTTTCCAGAAAGTCTGATTATGTCATCAGCCAAGTGAAAAGGCTCCTTCAGAGCTGCCCTCATCTGTTGAGTAATTACCGAGTTGGGACAGGGGCTGAAAATCTCCTTTCAGCCATAAGGAAAGACTTGATGCACATATGGAGCAGCTAATTTTAAAGCTGCAGTATATCCTCCATTTCCCCTCCTCTCTTCTTTCCAGAATACCAAAGGGGTTAGGTCACATCCCAGAGCAATCACTTACTATGGTTTCTTTCCCCCCCGCTCTGTTTTCCTTTATCAAACACATTTTTTTCTTTCCTCTCTTGTGCTCCCAGGCAGAGATCTTGTATATCAGGCTGTAGCCTGAAGCAAATATTGTCTAGTCAAGTAATACATATATATAAATATATATATATATAAATATATAAATATATATATAATTCCTTTCTTCCAAATGAGGCTTTATAATGGAGATGTTCCTGGTCCCTTGTCTACATTGCTGCTAATAGAACCAGTGTCTTACTGAGCTTAAAGGCAGGAAAATAACCAAGAGGGGATAAGCAGAGGGAGATTACAGCAAAGGCTGGACACCAAGAAAACAGGCAGGGACATGGAGAGGAGAAAGGAAAACTTCACTTTGCAGAATGAATAGCTCCTAACAAGTTTAAAGGAAACATTATTACAATTTTATTACCATATTTTTTGAAGCTGCTCTAAAAAAGAAGTCCTGAAGAAGCAATTAGGCTGAGAACATGAATTTTGCAGCTGTATTTTCCTGGCCCTCCACCTGCCCTGTCAAGGAGCTGACGAGCGTCCTTGTGCCGTTATCGTGACGCACAGCTCGCTTCACGTCCTTCAGTCCTCAAAGAACAAGTTATGGATGGGGTCATGGGGGGACAGACTGACAGAAAATCAAGCAGATATTAATATTCCTGCTTCTTCTCTATCCAGGGGGTTGAATCAGGGAAGACATTGAGGCTTTTTGGAAAGGATGCCTTCTCACCTCTGCTAAACCAGCAGCTTTAGGAGTTCAGTGAGTGCAGGTCCCTCATGGTTTCAGCTCAAGCTGTCCTGCCTACCCCTCTAAAAAGTGCCTCTAGGAAGTGCCTCCATGTAGGCATTCTCCAGCTGACTCCTGTCTGCTCCCTCCAAGTCCTGTGGCCTTTTTGCACACATTCCTCTGAAGGGAGAGTAAAATGAGTGAAAAATAGCACTGCCAGGCAGCTGTCTCCAAGGGCACTGGCTTGCACTGTGCCTTTGATAAAAATACTTCCAACCTCAGTTTCCCCACCTGGTGATTAAATAGGAAGAAGAAGTACTCATTGAATTTAGTTGGAAAATGTCTTGCAACTTAACTCCATGATTTTGTGGTGATTTAACTGAACTACAAAATCCTCATCCTGATAAATGCATTTTCACCCTCACTGGACCACTTCCCTCAGCTCAACTCATCATAGATGTTGACAGTATTGATGTCTCCACCCAGACAAGCTGCTCCTTGTGGAGAAAGAGGCAGGGAACTGATCTCTTCTCAGCACTTGTTTTAGGAAGGGATGCCAGGAGTGAATCTTTGTATTCATAGACCAAAAAGGGTGTTTTGGCATCCAATTCTTCTGGAACTTCCTCCTGGGCTTGTTCAGATGAGACCCACTCTTATGAATGCAAGCTAACCAAGGGTTAAAAATATCTCCAGATCAGCTGAATCAGACATAATAAAAGGCCATCAACTTTCAAAAATATCACCCCTTGAGTAAATTAGGTGCTTTGCAGACTGTTGCATAATTCTCATGTAAAGATTAAGTTCCCTTACGAGTTCAAAACATAAAAAGGCTCCAGAAAAGACAGCTGGGTGGGAAAAAGAGCAGAGTGTAACTGTGCAACGGCGAGTTAACACACGAAATGAAAGGATGAAATGTTGCATGTGGCAGAGCTGCCTTCTCAGATGTTCTTCGGGAGTGTTTGAAAGAGTTAAGCCCAATAGTGGAATGTCTTGGGAATGCTGGCAGACGGAGAGTGAGCAGCTTTTTTCTTCCCTCTGGATGGAGTCCCAGGACTGAGCATGCAAAGTGATGACTTTGGATCCGAGTTTGCTCCTTGGGTCTGCAGCGGAGAGCTGGGAAGTGATGCAGTATTACCAAGAAGTCCTTGCAAGGGATGTGCAAATGCCTTCCTAAGTCAGGAGAGGTATTTTTACCTCTTCCTTGCTCATCCTTGGGTGCAGCAGGACTCGCTCTGAGAAGATACACAGAGGGAGAAACCACATCCTGAAGGGCGTATGCAAAGGGAGAAAGACACATCCCTAAACAGTTTATTTTGGCTGCTGGTTTTTGTTGTCCGTTTTGGTTTGGTGGTTTGGTGGTTTGTTTTTTGGGTATTCTTTTTTTCCTTGCTTTTCATTCTCCTTCTTTGATGGAAATTTCAGTGACTCCTTAACCTTGCAGTTCATAAGGCGCCTTGGGATTAACTGGTTGCCTCCGAGCAGGGAATCTGGGGTGAATCACACAGGGAGCTGGCATGGCTGCTGTGCTCTTTGGCTTTGAGGATCTGCTCTACAGCTGGGACAGCCTGGTGTGGAGCCTGACGTCCCGGGCTCTGAGGACTTGCCGCTTTGGAAACCTGAGGGTCCTGCAGCTCATGCTGAAGCCATGGTGCATTTCCAGAGACGTTTATCAGGTAGGGTAACAGAACACCAGGCCAGACCCTCAAGCCCCAAGGCTGCAGGGGGGAGACCCCCTGGGAGTCTCACAGGGTCCTGTCCTGTTCCTACCAATCACTTTGGGTCCTACACAAGTGCTGGGACAGAGGGGATGCTGCTGGCAGGGGAGGTGTGGCAGGAGAAACTTTTTGGTTTGGAGGATGGTGATGGGGTCTCCCAGGGTGGAACACAGGTCCAAATTCTCCTTCCCACAGAGCAGGGGGGGAATAAGTGAAAGCAAATTAGGGTTCAGTGTGCTATATCCCCTTTCCTTGAGCGTAAAACTCAGAAGTACAACCTTAGCTTTTCTGCATCCTCAGGCTGTCCCTACAGCTGCAAAGGAATAATTTACAATTTACCCAGAGCAAAGGATGCCTAAAGGCACCTAATCTGTGGAAAATGGGCATTTGCAGAGGGTTTTAGACTGTAGTAGCACTAATTTTCCCTCAGTGTCTTGTGCAATGCCTTCTGACTGCTTCATCTTGCAAAGTCCAGGCATCTGATTGCCTAAAATTTCTGGTTTGCTTGATGTATGGTTTATGTGGTATAGAGAGCTTTGAGGCTTGGATGACTGGCTCCTCTGTAAAGTTACACAAACTGCTTGCAACTTGAGGTATAGTGACACAGCTCTAATAAACTTTGTGCGTTTCTGAGACTGGTTAAACTGGGTTAAACAAACTGAACATCACAGAAGGAACTAATACTAAAATGTCACTTTGAAAAACAACTCGTTCCAGTCCATAGATGAGTCCAGGTTGCAATGACACTGTAAATTAACCAGCTTGCCTGTTTTTTTAATCATCTTTAGACAACTGAGGCTAGACTTTTATTCTGCTGTGGGGACAAGCCCATTACAATATTTACCATCTCCACAGATTTGTCTAATGTCGGATGCTGGAGTGATTGTTTGGTATTTGGATTTGGAAAATGGATTTTCTGCTGCTCCCACTTACTTGGTATTTTTGCTTTTCCTGTGCTTTGGAAGTCTCCATGTGTGAAGCCAAGTCATACAAAAAGCAACAGATTAGAAGCCTGTAGAAATTGTGTGTGTTGGTTAGAGGGAGACCAGGGCAGGACTCAGTAATTTCAGCAAACTTTGAACCAGCTTCAAATCACTCCGGTTTCAGCAGACTTCAGGAATAGATTTTATGGTCTTTGGAGTTCAGCAAGCATGGGCAGCATTTTTATTTTAAGTATTTGTTTGTTCCAGAAGACACCTACAGCCAGTAACACAAACCCATTACCCAGGGCTTGGCTTTGAAACCCCACTGAGATGTACCACAGGGATGGCTCCAATTGAACCACGCTGCCCTCCCTGGGCTCTGCTGACTCTTGGCTGAGGTGAACCCAGAGGTCAGTCTGTGCAGAGGCTGCCTATGGTGTGGGGCTGCCCCAGCCTCTCTCTGCAGCATGTCCTAGGAACCTGAACGTGAACCCAATCAGCTCACAAGGGCCTGGGAAAGGGGAGGGGGAAACAAGAGAGCTCGAGGCTGAACCTCATTTTTACCCTCCACCAACGTAAAATCATCCTTAAAACTAAGGAGTTGGTTTTCAGATGTGTCCCAATTCAGATTACTGATAGTGTATCCCAGCTTATGCACAACACTTCAGGGGATGCCACAGCCTGTGAAGACTCCCAGGACTGGTGCTCTTTCAGCAGATTTATGTTGCAGTGAGCATTGAGCACATCCACAATTGCCAAATGCCCATGCCTTGAGCCATCCCCCATGGCATTATATCATGATCCTGGCACATTATTCCCAGAGTCACCAATGAAATGGGACCAGGAAATGTGCCTCTCTTCCCACCCAAACAAGCATTAATGCAGCCTGAAAGATGCTCACAGGTCAGGATGGACTTAAATAGTTGTTTGTTTCCCAGACAGAATCTATGAACATCTGCAAAAGCTCAGTAAAACCACATCACTTTATTTGTCAATGCTCATGAGCTTGCAATTCTTTGGAGAGGATCTGAAATGCTGGGTCAGGTACCAGGAGAATTGCTGCTGGGTGGAGGTTTGTTGGAACAGGCATCTCATAGCTCATCACTGCGGAGTTCCAGCAGCAGCAGTGTTATTAGCAGCCAGCATGAGCTGATAGCTAACTCTACACTTATGGATATTAATCCTAAAAGCATTTCCTCCAGTAGCCAGCATCGTCCAATTTAAATGCTAGCAGGGTATTTTAGTAGAGTATTGCTTGGACAGAAAGCCTGACAGTTTAATCACTTCCCAGAGACAGAAACTTCTTCCACTGCTGATTATTTAGATGAGCAAATAAGTTCTTGACTATGCTAGTTTTTGTTGTTACCATATATTAATCCCTGCTGCTGCTGCACCTTGAGAGCAAAGCAGACCAGTGTAGGACTTCTGCCTGATAGCAGAACCAGAAAAACTCTAAAAAGAAACATTAAAGAGAAATATTAGTCAACTTGTAAAATGAAGCCATGCTTTTTCATACTCTGAAAAGTATGATTTTTGTTTTTCTTTGATTTAATCACATCTCAGTGCATCTCTGCTTCTGGTACTTTTTGCTGAAGCAGAGTTGGGGGCAGCAGAGCAGTGTAGCACACAGCCAGGTTCTGGCTGAGCAAGACCCAGGCTGCTGGGCACACAACACTGGGAAGAGCTCAGCTCCTCCACCAGCCAGGAGCATTGTTGCTCAGGTATGGCTCTGACTTAGATAATGTTTTTGAATCCTTGCCCTAGTCTGTTGTCTCCACCATACAAACAATCCAAAACTTGCCAATTCCCTTCTGCTGTCCCATCTACAAAATATATAAAAACTAAGACAACATTGTACAAAGGGTACGGATTTACTGCCAATATGAGAGGCAATGGGTTCTTGGAAATAAAACAAGTTCCAGGCATCAACATAAGCACTGTAATTCCCTTATTTATGATGAGAGTCTTTACTTTCTTTGCTCTCAGAAAATCAGAACCAATGCTTTAGCACAGACAGATGAAATAGCAGTTTTGGGGTGATGCTGGCTGCAAGTGGTTTGAGTGGGATCTGAAACACTTCAGTTTTCAAATCCAATCTGACACACCAATTGGAAGTCTGGACTTGCTCAAGCTGCACCCTGAGCAGCAGTTGTTATGAAATAGGTTAAAACAATCAAAAAATTGTTCCTTCATTCTTGGTCTCCAACTGGATTTGTCTCAGGGATGCTGAGTGACTGCATTTTTCACTGTCTGTAAGCAATGCTTTGGTACTCAGGCCATCTGAGCAGTACTGAGAGCTGGAGGCTTCTGGTATCCTGAAGGGTACCATCATCTGTCTCAGACTGCATTTCTTTCCCAGCAAATAAATCCTCCCCCAAGTCTGCTGTGACTCCCATGGACACATTTGTCTGCCCAGTCTGAAACAAACCTCTTGCCTTGATCTGTTTTCAGTGGGGCTAATATTCACCAGTTGCTACATTTTAATTGTAATGAATGCTTGCTATATTTTAATTGTGTTTTGTGATGAACCATGTGGTTTTCTGACTGCATGATTGGAATTCATTTGAAAAAGGAGATGAACAAATAATAAACTTCCATGTGAGGCTCTCAGACAGTCAGTTGTGCAAGATGTCACCGAGCTGTCGGATGTATTTTTACCAATGCCCAGATGTCTGACTGCTCTGACCTACTAAACAAATGGCCCTGTGAACTAACACAGTGCCTGCTTTTGCAGAAATACTCACATTTCAAGAAGTACTGGGGGAGGGCTGGCTTATTATTATGGGATTGGAAGTCAGTTCTGCATTTCAACATCCTGAAGATAATTCACTATTTATTTAATCTCCAAATCCATCAACAAATGTTTTAGTTTCCCAGCTATGCCTGTGCAATGTCAAAGAACATTAGGCAGTGCAGGATCTACATCTACTGTAAAAATGTGTTTATGTGTTTATGTCTTGACTGTTTAAAATCCCACCAACTGCTCCTACCAAGTCAGAGGCAGACCACTGGATGCAGAGCCATCTTTTAAGGATACCACTCACAGGCATTTAATTCCTCACTCTCTGTAGACAGCAGTGCTGTGTATTTTTTATATACTGCATCTTACTCACCAAGTGCTTGGAAAAACAGTTAAGTAATTTTACTGCTGTAGAAACTGAGGCAGAATTGGATGAAATTACTCACTTCAAGTTATGGGCACAAGTGCAGAATTGTCTGCAGTACCTCATTGCCCCCCAAATGTCCAGTTACAGGCAATGGAATTAAGGAAGCAGGTGGGACGTAGAATTTTGGAAATGGGTGCTTATCTAAAATGAGAAAGAGGAAAAAGCTTTTGCTGTGCTGGCAGATATTCAAATTCATAGAATATTCTATACCTTAGCAAAAACTTTAAATTTGGCTATTAGGAAGAAATTGTTGTCTATTAGGAATTAATTCTCCACTAGGGCAGTGAGGCACTGGAACAGATTGCCCAGAGAAGTTGTGGATGCCCCACCCCTGCAAGTGTTTGAGGCCAGGCTGGATGGGAGTCAGAGCAACCTGATCCAGTGGGAGGTGTCCCTGCCCATGTCAGGGGGGTGGAACTAGAGGACCTTTGAGCTTCCTTCCAACTCAAACCATTCTGTGATTCCACTTTCCAGAGCCTACAATTTTGCTTGAGGAGAATGCACCTCAGGTGTGTTTCCCACAGAATTCACACTGCTGGCCATGAGGTGCTAATGGGTTTTCCCCCAGCTGCCATGGGCACTGGGAAGTTGACCTGGAGGGCTTTGGGGTTTCTCCCCCATTTTCCTGGGGGTTTGCTGGCACCCTGCTGGGTAGTGCATCAAAAAGGGGACAGACTGTTTCCACTTCATAGTGGGATCTGAGACATCCCCAAACCCCCATATACCCTATGAGGAAATATGGTCTTCCTCCTCAGAAAGGAACAGTTTGGAAATTCCATTCTTGTTTCAGCATCATTCTTCACCCTGCTTGCCTTGAAGACACCTGATTATGTTTAAGCAGAATTAAAGATTCAGGAGAAAAAGCAGCATTTTGCACTCCTGCCCTGCTGCTGTAAAAGGCTGTGAAAAGCAATGCTGGGCAAAAGGGGGGAAGGAAAGGGCTGAAATGTTAAACACATCATTTCAGATTGGCAAAATTTCCAGGTTTTGATTTATAGCTTCATCACCAAGTAGATTAATGTGGAATTCAAACACAACCAGCTCTTTGCTTTCCTTCCAGGCCTGACATATTAACATTTCCCATTAATCTAGTCATCTCCAGCACGATGAAGGTTGAGGAAATGGGGGATTAGGCATGTGGGAGTATTGGGTGGGCAGGAGAAAAGAGCCAACAAAATTCACTTTAGTTAACTAACTAACTAAAGTAAAGAGCATGGGATGTTGTTCAGGTCTCAGGTTCTAGCTGGAGCTGTTTCTGACTCCCTTAAAGACAGCAAACCCAGATCCTTTCTCTTCTGGTGCTGGGCAGAGGGGTTTTCAGTGGGGCTGCTGACTTTCTGCTGGAAAGGACAATGGAGGATGTGGGCACTGGTGCCCCCATGGAGCTGAGCTCAAAGGGCTCTTTGCTGGCCACTGCCCTGTTCTCAGAACATTGTCATGCCCTGCTGCAGCTGGGGTTCAGGAGGCTTCAGGCCCTAGGCTTGCAGTCTGCCTAATTCCCAGTTTTGTGGAGAGGCAACTATGATTTCTTTTCCCCAGCACTCTTTGCTGATCCAGTCTACAGTCTCTGGAGCTGCCCTGGAGACTGCTCAAACTTTATTGCTACATATTTAAGCATTTATGACTACATATTTAAGCAGCTATGAGATTTGAATTGCTTCTCTTGGCAAAAAAAGAAAAAGAAAAAGAAAGAACAACGAAAACATCCGAACCAACAATAACTAAGAAAAATCAGACCAAAAAAAAAAAACAAAAAAACAAAAAAACCAAAAAAAAACGAGGGGGAAAAAAACCATCCATGCAGAGCTGCAGAAAGGCCTAATGAGCCTCACATGTTTCCAAAGGCAGCTCAGGAACTTGGGGCCTGCAGAGTTTTTCACCCCATCTTCATTACAGGCAGAAGCAAAGAGGGTTAGACAGCAAGAGGAGGGGAGAAAATGTAAATGCTAAAAATTCATTTTTGCCAGAAATCATATCCAACAGACAGAAAAAAAAAAAAGAGCCTGTGGGGAAACCTCAAGCCATTTCCATTCAAGTTGTCTGTGGAGAAAGCACAAGAAGTGCTCACTAAGTTCCCACCTCCAGGTGTTTTTACAGCACACTGTGAAGTTGCTTTCAGCATTTGGTACAAACTCCCCCTGCCTTTGAGGGGCTGGGAAGGGCTGGGACAATCTGGTAGGATCTGTGCCACTACCACCAGCCCCAGCATAACCCCTCAGAGCACTGAGTCAGAGGAGGGGCAATAACCCTTTTGCCTCCTGAACAAACACATACTCCCCTCAACAGCTGGTGGGGTCTCACCTCTCCTTCCACTGTCCCAAGGCAGCTGTGGGACAGGACAAGAGGCACAGGGCTTTCCTGGAGGGCAGAGAAAAGCTCCAGAAGTATGCTGGGCAATGGCTGAACCTGAGCCATTAAATCACCTCAGGGATTGCTGTGCTACCTTCCTGTTAAAGCCAGTATGGAGCTGCACCAGGCTGGGGCTTGTGCTCACTAATTATTAGCAAACACAACTCTGGTGTTTTCCATGGGCTGCAGCTACTCCAGTGCTGATAGAAAATGAGTGGGACCTTAAACCAACACTGACCCTCCTAGTTGTCTTCACATGAGCTCTTAGGGATGGTAGGAGCAGACTGAGTGGTCAAGTCTCATGACTGAGATTTCTCTTGTTCAATAAATACAGCATCCTCTTAAAACAGGAAGTGTACTTGGTGTTGGTTTGCTCCCCTGTGAATCCTTCCAACCTGCCTCCCTGTGAGAAACACTCAACCTCCAATTCCAGTCTGTTCATGAGAGAGGAGGCTGGCTTCCCCCTTTTGGAACATGGGAAAAGTCTTTCATGGTGTTAAATCCACCCCACTAATAAATGGGTTAGGATTGCCAGAGCAGCTTATAGAGGCCACCAGCTTGAGCAGACACAAGCAGTGCTGAATTCTTCCTAGACAGGGTAGATTTGAGTCTGTCCCAAAGCCAAGCTCACTTGAAGTCCACCACCAATGACTTGGGTGTTCCTGCACTGTCTTTGCTTTAGTCTGCAAGAGATAAAAACTGTGCTCAGCTGAGACAATCTCCAGCAGTTCACCCTGCTTATAACAGAAATGCATCTTGCAGCAAGGCAAGGGAAGTCTTTTTTGATCCCTGGTTTGGCAGAAGCCAGGTCTGAACTGCTTCTTCCCAGGTTTAGCTATTTTCTGCTCAGTGTCTGGAATCATGAGATGGGATGCATCTTGTGTTCCTTTAATTGTCAAAAATTAGGCAATTCATCCATGCTGATTCCTTCCAAGATAGGTGTCTTGTGCAAGTCATTCTCTAGAGGTGGCAAGCCCTTTGTGGGGAGACCAGAAAGAGCTGAGACTGCTAAACCCAACTTCATGCTTAAGTATTAAACACCCACAGTCCTGTGACCTAGAGCTCAGTCATGCTGTTCTGATTAAATATATGTCATCCAAGGCCTGGGTGGAAGATTCTGGAAGCCTGCAGGAAGATCAACAACCATCAGGACAGTGCCCAGCAGCTTGAGTCATCAAGCCTCAGCTGCTGGAGTTAACATAACATGCCCTGTACTGGGACAGGCCCCCAGGAACCTGCTTTTGGTAAAGAGCTTGGCTTCCCCAGAGAAACATTTGTGAATACTTCAATCCTCTAAAGTAATTGAAAACAGCAGGGCATTTTGCCTGCAGCATTTTTCTTTGATTCAACCTCTTCTCTCTCAAAGAGAAATCCATCTTGAATATACAGCTCAGAGTAGCCCCAGAACAAGTCCAGTCCCATCAGACTTCCACATGTTTCTTCTCTTGCAAAAGAGAAGATGATCTTGGGAAAAACAAGGCTTTTTCCTTCACTGCTAGCAACACGCCTTTGAGGCCCCACCAAAGTCCTTGTGCAATGGGTGTCATTTCCTTCAAATGTTCTCCTGGAGCAAAGGTGGAGCTGACTGGTGCCACTGAGCCAGTCCTGCCCTGTCTGTGTTGGCAGCTGCATCCAAGATGCTGCCATGAATTATCTGTGCTCTTGCAGAAACTCTCTTCACACCCAACAGAAGGCATCCAAATTGCTTAGAGAGAAACAAGAGCTCTCGGCCATGGGGGTTTTGGGGAAAAAACAGGCCAAATTAGGCACTCCAAAGATGACTCTTTTGAATGACAGCAAAAAAGGACAGAACAAAGGCTCTGAATGCATCCAACTGTAAGTTTCAGAAGGCACTGAAGTTGAGGGATGGCTTGCCTCTTCTTTGTTCCCTCTGTTCCTCCCAGGCTGGATTGAGAGGATAAACCCACGCACCTTTGACATCCACAAGTGGCTACTGGCAACATTTGCACATTAACTACATCTTAAGCTTAAATATAAAGTTTAAATTTGTAGTGTCCAGTCCTTTTGATTCATCTATAAGACTTTTCATTAAAATCTCCTATGCATTGCACGTGTTCAGGCGAGCTCACAGCAGAGAAGGGTTGCTGTTTTCCTAAATTTGAATCTTATGAGCCCAAGCTGGAGGCAAATTGTTATGGATTTCAAACCCTGCTTTTTTTCCTTACATTCTGTTCAGGAGGCACCTTTTTTTCAACCATGTGAGTCCACTGAGACTCCAAAACAGCTGACAAAAGCTTAGTTTGAGGCCAGTCCTAGCCCCTGATCCTGGAGAAGAGCTCTGCATGGCAGCCAGTGCTGAGTCTCAACTACGAAAAGTTATCCAAGGTCAAATTCCTCCATGCTCTGAACTTCCATCTACCCCCCAATGGGGATTAATGTCTGTCCAGTACCTGGCAGGAGTCACCCCATGTCTGCAGCATTGCATAACTTGCAAGCCTCGTTGTGTGCAGTTACTCACCAACTTCACTGATCGCTGTGCTGCTGGAGCTGCTGAACACTGGGACTTGAGGGGCTCTTATAAAGCTCCAGAAGGGCAGGAATGTGGAGTTTACAGTCATTGCAAACCTGCTTTGCTCCACTTCCATCAGGCCTGATCTTAACCCCTCTGTGTTCAGGGGCTTAACACATTTGTATAGTCACTTCCATGCCATTAAAGAGGCAGCCCATGATGAAGAGAGACCTGATTGAGGGCTGGGAATCTTTATGTTACCGTAAGTTGCTATACTTGGGTTGACCTCTGCTTTTTCTTCTTTTTTAATTTTTTTTTTCAATATTCTTTAAAGCCCCATAGCCACGAGAGCCTAGAGTCAGGCAGGTCCTCATGTGCACAGCCACAGCTGAGACAACAACTTTGAGTATCATGGGGGCTACAGGCTGAGCCAGGCTTTGCAAAACCTCAGGTGATCAATGGAGTTTTTCAAAACCAGACTGCAAATTAGGAACTGTTTGTGCCAGACAAATTATATCAGAGCAGCCACTGGGATAAGGAGGTAGTGAAGGAGGAAGGGAAATAAGCAGCACAGGAGTTGGGTAATTTCTAATTAAAGTGAGAATAGAGCCAGTGTTCATCTCAGAAAAGAGAGGTTCTGGGAAGTTCACTGCATCGCATATTCTCAGGCATTCGTCATCTGAAATGTCTTTTAATTGCCACTATTATATCATAACACAAACATTCTTGTAATTTATCAGTCATAACCTCCTACAAAGGGATTCTTTCATTCAAGCCATCTTTTCCCCTTGGATCCAAGTCCTGCAACACACTCAGACCAGGAATCTGGAAGTGGAACTTTTTTCTTCTTTTTCTAAACACAAGTTGCTGCTTTGAAGACAACATGTTTCAGTAACGGACTGTGTCCCAGTTTCAACTTCTTTCCTCTTCATCCCACGACAATCAGCTCTTAACAGCTCTCCTTCCTCTTATGGTAAAAGCTGAAATGTAAATAATCAGGATGTCCTAAGTGTCAGGAGCCAGATGAGTCCTGCTAGCCCAGACCCTGGGTCTCCAACACCAGGCTGCCTTAAACATTTGGCTCAGCCAACAGACTGTATTTATAATGTAAACTCCCCTTGTCAGCTCCTAACTCCTGGCTCCAGCTTTAGAAAATTTAACATTTCTGGGGGTTGTATTTTCCCACCACTTAGTCAAGAGCTGAAATTTTTCCTCTCAGAAAATACACTTGTGTGTCAAAGGCCAACGACCAAAAAAATATCAGTAGTGTTGCAGCCTAAATATAGCACAGAACTGAGATCCTGAATTCCTGACAAAGAGCCAGTGTAAACAGCCATCGTCTGTGCAACCTGGGAGGGGGCTGCACCCAGGGCTTTTTCTTTATGTTATTGTGCACCACAGTGCCTGGATGTCCTGGCATGGGTGAGGAGCCCTTTGTGCAGGGACATCCTGACCAAAGTCCTTCCCATCTATGGCCTTCATTATCCAGCCTCAGCAAAAGGCTTCAGAGTCACCCTAGCCTGGAGATGCTGTCCTTGCACTGGCTTACACCCACGGGTCATAAGGGGTTGGTTGGGTGGTCTTGATGTGAAAACTTCAGGTTCAAGGAGTCGCATTGCAAGGATAAGCCATGAGGGTGATCCCCCTGTGAATACAAAACCAGCCAGAGGGAATTAAACCTTGGCCGCCTTTGGGTGATCAACACTGTCTCCAAGAAATAATCCACTGCCATCCCGAGTGGGAGAATGCATAATAGCAAAACTAATCACATGCTTACCCAGAGATGGTTTAATAAGCACAAGCCCATTCCTCTGATTCATCTCATCTTACAGTTCATACATAAAGCAAAACATTCTTATATGAAGTCTTTCCTACCAATAGCTGGGAGTGACCAGGAAAGATGAATCCATTTCCCCTGCAGAGGTTTAGGGTTGCCCGGGACCATCTTCTACCCACTTCACCTTCAGCCTAGGCCAGTGTCTCTCATTTATTAATACACATGGATAATATCTTAACCATTAGCTGTGGATGGGAAAGACATGATAGCTATTAGAGCTTCCCCTCCCTCTTGCATCAGACTTGGGAGGGTTGGAATTAAATGAAACCTGGCCAAGGGAAGTGCAGCAGGGAATACAGCATGCACGGTGTTGAAATGGTTTGTGAATGCCCAAGGGTGGGCAGAGCTAATTTCTGTCAAAGCTGATAACTCTGGTTTACCACAACCCTTTTCATTTCACTAACCCAACTCTCAGTGGATCTCATTATCCTGGAATTCGTCCAAGAGTTCCCATCTCCTCTAACAGGGCTCCAAACACCTTGCAGGTCTCCAGAGATTAATTGATATTAAGACAGAGTAGTCATAAGTTTTTCCAGTGGGGCATTTGCTCCCACGTCTCACAAGTTTGTTGTATTTTAGGGATGAGTATATTTGGATGGCCTCTTGGGATTTTCTCCAAAAGTTTTTTCAAAGGAAAGATCTTCTCCAAATCTTTTTACTCACATGCATCTTTTTTGGGATGTGCTTTCCTCTTTCATTCTCAGCCACTATTTGCTTTGGTGCAGCCAGGCTGCTGTTTGAGCAGCAGGTATGAGACCAGGGCAGGGTGACAAACCCAAAGTGATGACAAGCCTGCAGCCTTGCAGAGCTGCAGTATCCTTGAAATACCACCATCAGCCCTCTTAGAGATTCACACAGACCTGCTTCCCTTCCATCTGCTGTTTGTCCTCTTGCTTTCCAGTATTTTTTGCTCTGCCTGTTCTTGCCAGGAGTTTCACCCTGTATCCTGTTCATAAGCAAATTAAAGTGCTTGCAGGTGACACTGCTCCCAACCTCCTCTGAAGCAAAACCCAAATGCCACTCAGGATGCCAAGTGCTGCTTCACAAGTCTGTGGTGCATCCCAGGAGTGAGAGCAGCTGAGTGACTGAGCATTGTAGTGCAGCAGCTGTGGAGCATGGGACCAGCTATTTGAGGAAGACTCCTGTGTTAATCATCACTGACCTCATTTTGATCACCCATGCACATGCTCGTCCTTTTCTTTTGAAGTACCCAGAAAGTCTTCATGCAAAATGAAACACTGTAAGAAAAAATAGTCCAAAAGGATTTTGCTGGGCTGTTTGGCAGTCTGGGAAATCTGCAGAATCACTAACATCTGACAGCTTTCATAGCCATAAAAATAAAGGGAGTTTTAAATTAGTACTGTAAGAGCTGTGTAGAATCTGGAGTCAGGCTGAGACAAAGCTGGATCTCAAATCAGCAGTTGTTCTGATGCTGTTCTGAACCTGAGAGGCTTTTGGGGGGTAGCTGAATGCTGGGAAGGGCTGAATAAGCTGCTTCATTTTTGAAGGAAAGGCATGAATAGCAATGTTAATTTAAAAGGAGAAATTTGCCTTGGATCCATTGTCCTGGCCTGAGACAAGGACACTGGGAACCCACCTTTGCCAAGGACTCTGTAGCATCTTGAGATCTTGCAAGACCTTTGATGCCTGTGTGTCTGTGTTTCCTCCTCCATGTTTCAGAATTGCTTTGGGACATTCTGACTTTATAAAAGTGCACTTGACAAGAGACTTCAGCCAAGCTATTAAATGCATAATGAACAGTTTTCTTAATGAGAGAGAGCATGATCCTTCAGCACTGCATTCATGCAGTCAATCCAGTCATGGGCTTTCATTTTGCAAATGCAAGGGACAGCTTCCATGCCATGGGCTGATAGGAGCAAAGTTGTTGTGCGTGGCTAAGACCATAAATCAGGAGGCAGAGCTGGATTAACTAGCCTGTACAGCAGGGCCTGGTGTGGAAGCAAGGGCAGGCATGTTATACAGTCCTGCTGTGCTGGGCTGTTCAGACTTTCTTGCACAAGCAAGAAATATCCCTTTTCCAAGTTCTTCCAAATCCTTTGAACTTGGATTTTTCCCAGGAAACTGATGGAGCTCAGTGAAAATCCTACAAATCTCTCCATTGTCCTTTTCCAGGCAGTGATAGGACTGATAAGGGGTTTGTTATGGAAAAAAAAATTAAAGATCCTATTTCTTTCCTTGTTTTCACAGAACCATTCCTGGTTTCTTTGGGTTTTCCTTCCCTTTCATGAGCCTGGGCATCTGTACCTGAAAGGTGTCATAACTCACCACTAAATGGCTTCACAAGGCAGCCTTAAACAGGTGCTGTTTGACAGCAAAAACTCAAGTCAGACACCAACCCAAGCATTTGCTGAATCAGAGTCTTTAACTGTATTCAACAATAAAATCTGTGAAATGAGGAGCAGTGAGAGGAATTGAACAAGTTCCCCTTTCTCAAAACATGATATTTACCAGTAAAACATCTAACCCAGGGAATGGACAGAGGAGTGAGGAATTAGAAGGCACAAAGCTGTGATGCACAGTACCACCTAGTGACAGAGCCTGGCTGCATGAGAAGGGCAACCCCGTGTTTGCAAAGTTCAGGGTCCATTTCCCCATCCCATCCTTAATCCGATTTCCCAACTGCACCACACCTGTGACCATCCCCTGCGGGTGGAGGGACAGCACCATTCCAGCAGCTGCTGATTTTATTTCCTCTTTTTCATGGTTTCTTTTTTGCAAAGCAGAGGTTGGATGGACAGGGTTCCTTGTGTCCCATCAGAGGCAGCAGTGGGTGCTGTTTTGTTGGCTGTATGGGGTGTGCAGGTTGGGCTCAGCACGCATCTCCCACTGAATCACCCACAAGGAATTCCTCAGCACATTGTGCAAACGAGGAAGGGGAAAATGCAGGGTCCAGTGAGTAATGCAGCCTTTCAGGGCATCTGAAATGAAAAGAAATGCCATGAACTTGTTCCATTTGTAGAAATGATGTGAAAGAGCAGTGTGACAGGCTCTGCTCAAGAGCGGGCTTGTAACCTTTTCCATTAATTTCTTTTCAAAGAATTGCTTATTGAAGGCTAAGCTGCTTTTTATAAGCCTTAGAAGCTGAGTGTGTCTTTGCCCTTTTTTATTATTATTGCTGGTCCTCTCCCTTGCTCTCTTTGTAGAGAAAGCAGATACTGTACTGTGGTGATGTTTCTCTCTCTGTAGTTGAGACAAACCCGGCATCGAGATGGGAATTTTGTCACCTTTTGGTGGGATTGCATACAGCAAAGCGAGCTAGAAGAAATCCAGTCCTGTGGAATTTCCCCATATTCCAGCCCACAGATTTACCCACGATCCAAGCAGATGTGCTTAAAAGAATTTGATTCCTTCTCCTCACACACATTCTGGAGCGAGGGCTAAAAGGCTCCGCTCAGTCTCCACGTGTGGGTGACTGAGCAAAGGCAACTCAGTGTCTGGGGTGCTGTCCTGCAGCTCGTGGGAGGCAGCACAAGAGCACTGCACCTCCCTGCAAGGCCCCACACACATGCAAGGCTCCTGCACACATTCTGCCTTAAATGTTTGTGTGAATTGCAGTGGGACTGGAGGAGCCTGGGGCCACCCTGTGCTCCGTGTTTTGTGTGAACTGACAGGGCGGGTGTGTGTAAGGTTAGAGTTAGGGTTGGGGCTAGGGTTAAGGTTAGGGTAGCCTTTTCATCCTCTTACCCAGGGAAAGGCTTCCCAGGGAAAAGATATTCAGGCTCTCTTCTGGTCCTCAGCTAAAATCTTCTCTAGTTGATATGCAGTCTCTTGCTTGCACATGAAGCAAGCTGAGGTGATTTTCTAAAACTGACCTCCCTTCCCTGTGTTTTACTAAGGACTGGATGGGAACCCAAACACCAATGCTGCCTTTCTTTCAGTTGCTAAAATCTACTAAATCACTGGACTGCCAAAAAATAGCACATTTGTTGGGGCCACCGACATGATTTTGTCTTGAAAATGGTGATGTACAGCACCTGAGTGCACTGATCCCAGCAAGAGCACCTGCTCACTGCCACCCATGGAATGAGGGCCCTCATGCACACGGCCATTCCATAGCAAGTACAGCATTTCCAGCATGATTTCTTCTTAGCTTTTTTATTCTTCTTGAGCTCATTGCTTTTCTCTTTCCCACAATCCATGGTGCTATGTCCAGCTCCTAAGCACAGCAGCTCTGGAGGATCTTCTGCAGCTGGGTAAACACTCCTGAGTGAATGGGGCCCTTCACAATGGAGTCACCAGGAAACCCAAACACTGCAAAGGCCAACAATTCAGCAGGGACATAATCATGTCATTACAACCCAAGCACCAGGAAAACACAGTCTGAATTGTGTTGCACCCCAAACAATAGGCTTTCCACCCCACAGGTCTGCAGGAGTGGTTCTTTCCCTCTTGACTTAAGTCAGGGATATTGGAATCTTCCCCCCCACCACCCAGGATGTTTCAGCTACAGTAGGCTGCCCCACCAGCCCCACTCCCCTTACAGTCCGTGTGGAGATAGGATGGAGGGATGATAAATGCAGAAATATTAACAGGTTGAATTCTGTCCATGTTTCTGCAGGGGTAAATGTGAATTATGACAGTGAGTTTACTGCTGATTTATACCAACCAGGCTGATGGAGAGCTGGATCAGGCAGAGGGTTATACGGGCTTTTAGGCAGCAGGATGAGGAGCAGAAGTGGAGGAGTCTCTATTCCATGATGTTTTTCCCTGGCATGTGGGAACAGGTGTTGGAAATCCAGTGTCATTTACTTCTGCATTTGTACAGTGGCTTTGTCCACCACGGCCTCTTCTGGCTCTCAGATTCACTGCTTGGACCCATGCAAGCTCCCTTTCCTCAGGATGTACTAATGGTATATGTTTTTCTGGAATGCAATTGCATGCAAAGCAACTCTCATTAATCTTTGTCCATTGCTTCAAGGCAAACTCCCTTCGCCGTAAATTGCAGATTTTACCAGGATCTGACCTTGAACAGAGAAGCCAATATAATACATGCTGATATGGGCAAACTGGCTGTGAGTCTCAAGTGAGCAAACACCAAGCCAAATCCCAAAGTCCAGAATTAGGCAGCTTTATAGTAACTGAGGAGCTGGCTCACCGCGTTATTGGCATACAGGGAAATTAATCATATCCTGCAACAATGTTCACAGGATGTGTTTGATTTATTACTAATCCTGTACACTCTTGCAGCTGCTGATGTGCTGCCAGAGGGTACCGTAATGATGCAGCTGGCACCCCTGTTGGGACAGCCATCAGCACAGCCAGTGCCCAGTTTTGGATCCATCATCCCAGTGTTTGCTACCTGAGCTGAAAAATCAAACCCTGGAGCTGAGAGCTTAAGTTTGTCTCCTATATAAATAACAAGAATTTCATATTCTTATACATTTTTATGCAATGATAAGAATGCATAATGAGCCCAGACCAGGGGAGCATATGTAAAATAATAGATATTTCAAAATACTCTAATCTGCAGAGTAAAACTGATCTTGGTTCAGCCTATGTGATTTTCTATCACCCAGCTGCCCCATGCTGGGCAGTCAGTGGTGGAGGTGTGTGGGGAAGCTGTACATCACCCTGAAGCCAAAATGGTTTGTAATCAAGAATGGAAAGACGCAGCTACAACAGCGCTGTCTTCCCAAAACATGTCTGACCCTCATGAGATTAGGCCATGGAAAGAGGATATGGAAGAAATTAAATTCTCATTCTCTGAGGGTTTCTTGCCTTGTTTTAGTCCTGGGCCCTGCTTGATAAAAGGCATTTCAGATTTTAAAATTCATAACCCAATGTTTGGAAGAATTGAAATATATTGACTGAGACAGTATTTATATTACATGTTTTTCTTAAGCTTTTAAAAAAAATTGCAAATTAAAGCCTTTTTTTTTTTGGTAGGGAAAGTCAAAATAAATTGTTATGAATTTCCCTGCTTTTTGACAACAAAATATGACTTTTAGCAAAACATAAATTTCCAGGGCATTTTCTCATGGGTGCTTTCTCTGCCAAAATACTACTTTCATCAACACCTTTCCAGTTTACCAAAGTAGTCCCTTTGCTCAGGTGCTACCCATGCAGCCAGCATTAAATGCTCTTGCTGACCAGGAAAGGGCTGTGTCTGCTCTCACACCAATGGTAGGAGTGACAAAAGGAGATTAGACTTATTCAGTTCAGCTCACTTCCCATGGAAGAACCCGCTTTGTGCAGAACACAAGAGTCTGATTTTCACAGCAAGGGTGATGTGTTTCCAAGGGTGAAGATGAAATGTGAGGTAAGACAGCTTCCAAAGAGGGTCCCACTGAGCTCAAGGTTGCTCTCTTCTCTAGGGTGTGCAGTCATGTCATGAGTTAGGCCTGGCTTTAAATCCCTCAAAATCATAGATTGAGTTGTAGGGCTGGTTTAAATGCACATAACTCATAGCCATGGACATCAAGATATAAGGCTTTACCTGTTTCATGTACACTGGGATAATGTGTTTGTCTGATGTCCCTACCTCCTTCCACCCTGGCCAATAAAGCAGGGGAAAGTTGGCAGGCGACCCTTGCATCATCTGGAGGCCCTTCCCCAGGGCAGGGTCCTCCTCCTCCAGCACAGGCAGGACATCTGTGACCCAGTGTGGGTGACCCTGGGGCAGAGATCCGGTCAGAGCCAGCCTGGCCGTAAATCATCCCGCAAGGAAGGGGAACCGGCTGCGCAAATCGTCAAACCAGGGCTGTCAGCATCAGGGGGGATCCACGCTGGGGATGACAGGCATGACCTGCTTTTCATGCTTTCTCTTTTTATTTGGTGACATGCTGTCATTCAGTGAATAATCTGGAGTTTTTCTCTTGGGGGTTTCTCCCTTGTTCCTGCAGTACTGAGGATAACCAAGGTGGGGATGTGGGACAGCACTCACACAGCTTCAAATGCCCCAAACACAATCTGTTGCAGCTGGGTAACTCTACTCATCCTGGATGCATAAAGCCTTACTAAATGTTGGTGGTACATAATGCACAGCACCTTCAGGATTGCCTTCAAAATTCTTTCAGCGTGGTAACCCACTGGTCCTAGTTCTCACTGAAATACATCTGCCACTAAAGCAACAAATATACATCAATTTTACACATAAAAATATGCATGTGTATGGGGAGGAGTCCTTAAAACAAGCAAACTGCCAACCTTCTTGCAGCAACCTTTGGTTTTATTCTGTGGGCATGTTCAAAGAGGGAAAGGTGGGTTCTGAATTAGGATGTTCCTTTCTGTAGCAGGAATGGAGATTCCAGTCCAAAAAGCCGATTCAAATGCTTCAGAAAAGTGGGGTTGGTTTCTCAGCACCTGGGATTCAGCATTTACTTGCACATCACCCCAAATGAGTTGCCCCCGCTTAATGCAACCCTGAGTCTCTATTTGAGCTGAACCATGATCTCTGTTTGCCTAAAAGTGACATTTGACACAAGGTTTCTCAGCACTGCACCAGAGGAGCATTAGGCATCAAACACTTTATGTGATATGTGGCAGCATGTGTAGACATATGGATATTCTGGCCAGATCTCCCAACCAAAATCTACCATGTCCAGCAGAATCTTGCTTTAATCCCTTCTAGCTCATCAAGCTGTTTATAATTATAAATCATACTTATAATAATAAGCCATCAATTACTAGAGACTACAGAAAGAGAAGTGAAAACATTCTCTAAATTCATGCTTTAGCAAACTGATTTTGACAGACTCTGCTGACAGTACCTTGTATCTGCCATACTGACCACAACAGCAAGCTCAGTACAGGTCGCTGCCTAAATGGGGATTGTATTTTTATTTTAGTACATTGCAGACCTTTAATCCTGTAGAAAAGGAGGCTCAGGGGTGATCTTATCACTCTCTATAACTACCTGAAAGAAGGTTGCAGCCAAGGAGGTGGGTTGGACTCTTCTCCCAGGCAACAAGTGACAGGAGGAGAGGAAAGAGTCTTAAGTTGTGCTAGGGGAGGTTCAGATTGGACAGTGGGAGGAATTTCTTCACAGAAGAGGTGATCAGACATTGGAATGGACTGCCCAGGGAGGTGGTGGAGTCAGCATCCTGAAGGTGTTTAAGGAAAGCCTGGACATGGCACTCTGTGCCAAGGTCCGGTTGACAAGGTGGAGCTTGGTCATAGTTTGGACTTGATCTCAGAGACCTTTTCCAACCTCTCTGAGTCTGTGATTCTGTGATTACAGTAGGGTCCAGCAAAAGGTCTGGATGTTGTAGCACAGGGAGTAGTGTGCCATTTCACAAGCATTTTCTGTGCCCACAGAGCAGTCAAAATGCAGGGGCAGCTCCTCCTGCCTTGGACAAATGCTGGATGCAAAGCAGAAGCAAAAGCACTTTTTGCAGTGTTGGTTGTTTTTTTGGTTTTGTTTTGGGTTTTTTTGTTTGGTTGTTTTTTTGGTTTTTTGTTTGTTTGTTTTTTTTTTTTGCAGCCATCCTCAGGCGTGTCATTCCCCAGGAAGCTTTGGGTGGCTTTGGGTACCCAGTGCTTTCCACAGCTACAAGCTCAAGAAAGAGTCAGAGCATCATGGTTGCTCAGAAAAGGCAAAGCTGGGTTCTATTTATGCCTCCAGAGTGGGCTGGCATCCTCAAACACCCCTTAGCAGTGCTGTAGCCATAATTATGGTCCTTAATCTGCTGCCAGTAGTGCCAGGGCACTTGGTTGAAGAAGGGAGCAGCGAGGCACAAGGCACTTGCTCCCATTCCATTGCTCAAGCTGCCAGTGAGGCACAAGGAGCAGCACTGGAGAGACAGCCCTGTCTGCATGGATACCCATCCAGAGGGGGCTGCATGGAGGGTGCTGGGTTTGTCATATTTATGTAACTTTTTTTCAGATGAAGACAGGGGCTTGGGCAGGCTGGCTCCCTGGTGCTGCTCTGTAATTCAGCCTGAATGCCACTCTTCCCTTGGAGACAACCAGAGGCCACTGCAGATTGCACTGGGGGTTAGCCACAACCTTCAGAAAACTATGGAAAAATACACTGTGTCCTCCATCCTTTGTCAAAACACTAAATAACAGCCTGCCAAAGCTGGTAAATATTCCATGGAAGGCACAGGAGGCCACAAAGTGCATGTTTTATCAGTCACCAGTACAACATTTGCATCTGGCCGAGAGCCTGCTCTACACCCAGAGTCATACAAGTTTTCAGCATTAGCATTGTGCCTTGAATGCATTTTTCACCCAATCTTCTCATTTCTAGGGATGTCGTTATAAACAGAGGGCCTGGTTTTATTATAAAGTGGCAAATCAATCCAGCTATGCTGAGCACAATCCAATTATTGCTTGTAGTTACAGTAGGCTGAAGAAGTCATAAATAAATGAGCACAGTATTTAACATTTTAGTCCCAGCCTAAGCACCCAGACCCTTGCTGGCTCTGTGAATGGCTTGGTTTAGGGAGGATTTTTGGTAGGCATGGCCGGGCAACACTGTCAGAAGGCAGATTGTGGTGTTCCATGAGGGCCCAGAAAACTGCAGGATAATGAGGGGTAAATGCAGATGATTTTTTTACTTTTGTTTCCCAGCATGAAGGTCAGAAGGAGCCTCTTCCTCCTCCTCCATGCTCTCCCAGTGGGAGCAGAGTGAACAAGTGTCAGTCCATGGGTGCAGGAAAGCCAAGAAAAGATGCTTTGTGAAACACCAGAGAGCTCCCAAGGGGACAGGACTGAACACAGGGCTCGCTTTCCTTCTCTTACCACCATCCCCAAAGCATCCCAGATGTTTGGTTTTGGGTTTCAAACCTTGTTTTGAGAGGGTTTGGGTTGTTCAGTGGAAATAAAGCATCCAGCAGTCTACCAGTTACTCATTACCTCGTTAGCACAATGATGTATGAACAGCCACACAAGTATAGCAATGCTCAGCTGCAGAATAAACACAGTCATTGCTAAACTGACTCATTTTAAAAAGTATTCCTTACATCTGGCTTTCTTTTGGGTTGGTTTTTTTTTTCCCTTCTCCTCTTCTTTTGCCCCAGACTGCTTTCCTACTTCTAACTTCAGCTGTCCAAGTTTGTGCAAGCTGTCACAAGTGCTGCAAGGAAGGAAGGTGTCCCCAGGCAGGCAGCCTGCAGGGACGTGCCACACAGAGCCTGTGTCCATGTCTGTGTCTCTCTCCATCCCCAGTCGAAGCAGCACAGAACTCTGCCCATGCTGTGAGAGTGGTGAGGAGAATGCTGGTGTTTAACTTGTGCACTCATTTATATTCAACTGTAGGGTCAAACAAATTATTTTTTCTAAGCTATTGCTATTACTACTACTATTACTACTACTACTACTATTACTACTACTATTATTATTACTGTTACTACTACTACTACTACTATATTATTATTATTATTATTATTATTATTATTATTATTATTATTATTATTATTATTATTATTATTATTATTATTATTA